>JAGKTI010031871.1:0-12027 GCA_018397915.1 Birgus latro
GTGTGTGTGTGTGTGTGTGTGCGTGTGTGTGTGTGTGTGTGAGCGGTATAACTCGCAATATAACTCAATCAGTTTTTATCCGATTTCAACCAAGCCTCATGGAAGGGTTGAGGTACAGCCAGTGAGGAAGGCTATTTTTACCCCGTTTCTAGAAGAAATGATCAAGGGTGAATGTCACAGGGTTACGTTAAAGTTTGATATCGCAAAATCAGCTTAAATAGTTTAATCTAAATTAGACTGAACTTAGGGGGGAGGAGAGGGTTAGGAGAGAATAAACTAATTGAATTAGGAGAACAATTACTTAAAGTTCAAGGTGTCAGAGCGAGGTCAGAGTTCGACCTGTGTGTGTGTGCATTGTTTTAACCAAACGTGGTGCAAGGCGTGAGGGACAGGCAAGGAGTTGACTTTTTTTTTTTTTAAGAACAATAGGTCAGATGTCAAGTTCACATGGCAAAGTCAGTTTAAACAACTTTTGTCCGATTTACACCATACCTGGTGGAAGGGTCCACAAGATAAAGATTCGAATTTGAAAACAGTCTACCAGAAATCAAGATCACAGGGAAAAGTCAAAGATTTAGGCCACCTGATAAAGTCAACTTAAACAGTTTTAATCTGTCGTTGAACCAGACTTGATGGAAGGGTTAAGGGCTAGACGTAATCCAATTTTGAGAGTAAACAGTTTAAGTTCAAAGGTCAAAATTAAATATTCGGCTCTTAGTCTAGTTAGTGGGCGAGGGTGTTGCACTGTTTGAGCGCACCTTCTTGTTTTTTTCTTGTTTTTATAGTTGCTCTTTGGAATGTTTTTTTTTTTTTTGCATTTATGATGGTTTTGTTGAAATAAAATCGTATATTAATGTATGTTATGAGTGAGAATACCCTACTGTTATGAAATGTGGAGTGCTTGCATACAGTAGTTTGTTGGCTTACGTTTAGTGATGGAGTTGTTGAAGTGCTTTCATTAATGTATGTTATATGACGGTGTGAAGAGAAAAAGGGCAGTGTCTCAGAAAGGTTATTTTTATCAGCATTCTGTATACAGTGTTAGTTGACCACACAGTATTGTCCATGTTTCGAAACCTATTATCACCCATTTGTTGTTGTGAAATATTATTATGATAATATGTTGCAGACAGGCATGGGTGCTTCAGCTGACGGTGGCATGGCGGTGGCTGAGACCTTGGTTTCGACGGATGAGTGAGGTGGTGGTGGACTTTGATGTGGAGTATGGTGATGTGGGTGAGGTGCTGCCACGGGTCCTGGCTCAGCGGTACAGTCTGACCCGGGGACCACTGTGGCGGGCCAGACTGGTGCCCCTTACTGCACTACTGGGCCGCCACCGCGCCGTGTTGGTTCTGGCAGTACAACACGCCATCACTGATGGGGTCACTAATATGTTGTTCAGTCAGGACCTCCTACACCTCCTTAACCTCACACTGGCAACACCCACACCCGCCTCCATTCCTGCCTCTGCTCTGTCCCCAGTCCGTCCTGTCATTCCGGCACTGGCTGACAAGATGGTGCGACTCTCAGAGTACCCTGGTGTCTTATGGTTCCTTGCCCGGAAGGTGGCAGGGCGCTTGATAATGTCTCACAACAAGGCTGTGTACTTTGGTGGTGCCATGCCCCAGCGCGACCTACCTCACATCCAGTCAGGTGCCCCCCCAACACGCATTCTGCACACTGAGCTGTCTCGTGAAATCAGCAGCACACTAGTGTCACGGTGTCGTGCGACGGGTGTCACGCTGCACGCCTTGCTTCTGGCTGTGGTGCAGGTGGCACTGGCACGTGTGGCCAGCCGACGTGCTGATGCTGATGTTAGTGGCACTGAAATTACTGTGACTAACTGTGTTAACTCCCGTCGTTTCTATCCTGCCCACTTGAAAGACGCTGCCGGGTGCCACATTTCCCTGGAAGACCGTGATGTGGCGGTGCAGCCTGGTGATGGTGATGAGGTATGGAGTCTGGCAGCAAGGCTGCATGCCAGCCTGCGTCACAGCCTGGGACCGGGTCGCAATACCATCAAGAACACTCCTCTGCTGCGCTGTTGTGGCCTCATGATACAAATGAACGTAATAATGAACTGGCGCCGCAGCTGCCACCAGACTGATGCACACGTAGTGACCACCAACATGGGTGACCTCACCACCTTGCTGCCCGGCACCAGCCCCGCTGGACCAGTTCAGATTGCACACTTCGTGCGGGGAGTGTCGGCAGAACTGGCAGGTAATCCCTTCATGTTGTCCTGTCACACCTTCAGAGGTCGCCTGATGCTATCTGTGGACTATTACTCCACCAAGACCACACCAGAGGCTGCTGGCCAATTCTTCTCATGTATGATAGCGTGCCTGAAGTGCCTTGCCAGCCACGGCAGCCTCAACCACACCAGTCCAAATGCGAGTGCCTGTCCCCGTTCCCACCATGACCAGGTCTCCTACCTCTACCTCCACGACCAACCGGACTACTCTGCCTTCACACATGATCTCTACTACAACCATCACCACTGACTCACACTTATACTGGTTGTCTTTAATTATCATAATCTAAAATCTCTGCTATTATTATCTCGTCATGGAAGGTCAGAGGAACATCTGTCTGTCTGTTTGTCAGTCCATTTGATGGTGAAAAGCTAATGGTGGATCATTATGAAAATTTGCTTGGGTGTTTTTACATATCTTTGGATTGAGTTGTTAACGAATGGTGAAAATACGATAGTGAATAAAGGCACAGTGGTAACTAAATACCAGTTCATTGTGATGTGAAAGAAGAGAACGCATGGATTAACAGCCCTGTACTCCATGACAGTACTTGTACTTGTGCAGGCTTCATTAATTGTACTTCCACTTAATTCTGCTTCTAGGCCTATGCCCATGAACATAAGCAGGCACAGCAGAGATGAAGAAGACAGTCAGTTTAATAGCTGGCAGACCAGCAGTCCCGAGAAATTCACTCTCGAGCATTGTCGTAAACTTACATAGAGCTTTCTCAAATCCATTGCACGTACCAGGGAAGCATTATTGCCGTCCAAGTCGGTGCTGTTAGGATTGTAAGTGCGAATACAAAACCACTACTACTGCAATCTTTATCCCACCAAATAATAAAAACAGATATATAAAACAGAGTACAAACTACGTCAGTCTCAGCCTCTCGCTTCGACTCGTCCTTAAGCCATAACCTCGCCCTACTTCAGAAAATTAGTGCATTTATCGAAAATGGAAAATAGTATACCCACATATAGAAATGTTTAGTGGAAAGGTACAACAGTTGCGACCCGACAGGGACCCTCTTCAGATATACAATACCTACCTACAATCCCTCCCTCTTTCACCTCCTCATCTCGCTGTATATAGGTTACACACATCTGTTCCATCTCTACTCATATTTGAAGTTCAAGCAAGGCCGAAACTGTTGTACTGCATATTCTCAGTAGACAGCATTTCCATGTGTAGGTGCAATTTTTTCATTCGAACGAAATACAGTGATATTGCAACAGCGCGATGCAAGAACACATGATATGACCTCTATTTTTCATCTTAACTTGGCCCAGATTTTCGTTCATCTTCAGCTTATTTCGTGTCACTCAGTGACAAAACTGCTATGGCTCTACATCCTTTACATGGCACTACTTCGTGACTAGCGTTAAATTTGGGTGTTAATCTTTTGTTGCAAATCAGTATTCAAAATGGAGAGATGCCATTTTTAGGTCACGTTGTAATGGGGTATACAAAAGCCCGCGTTGCCCTGATGCAAATTAGTGATCCTCTCTGGCTCAGTGGTAACGTGCCCGCGATACAAGCGCAAGGGCCTGAGTTAAAATCTCGGCCAGAACAGTGATTAATTTACTCTGTTTTCATTTCAGTTATTACATTGGTCGGCAGCGGTGTGGGATGTGAGGTAAGGGCCATGAGGGTCATATGTCGTGTTGACAGCCTTACATCCCGGTGGTGGCCTCCAATGCTGCGCTACCATGTGGGAGAGCGAAACCGACCAAATTAATCACTAGGGGGAAGAAAAGAGTGATGTAATGGGGTATATATATAAAAGCCCACGTTGCCCCGAGGCTAAGTGGGGATCCTCTCTTTGGCTCAGTGGTAACGTGCGCGCGATACAAGCGCGAGGACCTGAGTTCGAATCTCGGCCAGAACAGTGATTAAGTTATTCAGTTTCATTTCAGTTATTACAAAGTGAAAGTGAAATGAGTGTAATCAGGCTATATGTTTTCTTCAAGTTTTCTGATGTTGCCGTAATACATCCTATGTGTAGTAATCTCATTTACACGCAGACAAGCACATACACTGAAATTCATCATATACTTAACTGAATAAAGACGGTAAAAGTGACAGATACATTATTTAGTGGTGTGAAAATAAACTGAAGTGAGTGTCTAAGCATATAACTAGAAGTGGACAGAGCTTCCCCATTAAAAGAAATGTAATTTTCACCGTTTAGGTCTTTATGCTCCCAGAATGTTTGAATGTTTGTGTATGTTAAAATGTGAACGTGATGGTATTATGAGATTTTTGCTGGATAATGTAATGTATTTTGTAACAACACTTATGCAACATATAGCTCGAAAGTTTTACTGGATGTTGGAATGTTGTATATTGTAATAAGATTTATGCAGTATATGATTCATTGTGACAGTGGACTATAAGGAGATTTTTATAGTAAGGGAATGTTTTTACATATGATTGATTTTAGCCTTTGTGATATTGAAAGTTAAGGAAATGTCACAAAGCTTCGTGACAGGCCTTACAAACTGACGTTTTTATGTAGCCTACACATGCGAACCATTAATCTGCTCACCCTGTCTCTGGCTGGGGGGAAGTAATGGTCATGGTTTCTCTCCGAACGAAGATCTGTGCATTGTGATCCTTAGGTGGCAGTTCATCAATATACAGAAGTGCAGGGTCTTAGAATTAATTTTCGTGTTAGCTACATCTTCCTTCAACCGCAGTCTCATGGAAGTTATTACTGAAGAAACACTAGGATGTGTTAGAGGCGACAGTAGGCCTGTAGTGTTGATGATGTTCAAAAAGTATAATATACATGCCTCTGTGTGCTGTATTGAACATTGCCCGTACTGTCATTGGGTTAGACATCTTAATACCTTTTCCTTCGCGATTTATTTTGCACATCACACGTTTACATATTCAACAACGTTATCGATGTACTCTGCATCAATGTAAAAAACAACACTAACATATAGGAGAATATTGGGGAGTAAAAGGCAAAATAAATCGGTAAGAGAAAGGTGCTGTAAGTATCCGCTGCCAACGAAAAAAAACTCGGCTGTATGCGTGCTGTAGTGGTGGGCTTGCAGGCGTTTCTCTGTGGCCTTGTTTAAACGTACGCACGGTAGCTTTTTAAGTTCTCATTATGTATGTGAATTATGTGATTCTGTGACTGGTTGGCATTATGCTTACGGTAATAAATATGGCATTATTTGAGGCTGTACCGACGATTTTGTTTATAATCATCCCGATGATAACAGGCAGAAGCAGGAGCGTGCCGACCGTGTATGGCAACTACAAGCGTTCTATCGGTTTGGTCTGATAATCAGGCTAAGTATGTACTGGCTCTGACTTTTCCAGTTCAAAATAACTTTTAACATATAATTCGTACGAAAAATAAAAACCTGCTACACCCATGTTCAGTAATCATTTAAGGATTATGAAACTTTTTTTTTTTTTTGTTACAGCTTCAGCTTCCGTTGATCACTAAGGTAGGCCTGCATTAGTAAATCAATTAGAGATAAGCCTACTGACATACACCTTATTCGATGCAGTTTTCATCGAAGAAAAATATCGCCTAACTTGATTTGTTAGTCTCTCCTTTACCATCGGCATTAGCACCTAATAATACTAGGCCATCATGGCACATATATGTTAACGACATGCCTACACTGGTAACAGCACCTCCTCCTTCAGCATGATCACCATGTTTACTAAATATACCAAAGCATGATGGCCTGTGCTTATTACACTTCTCTAACATAAATATCGTTTGTAGACATAATTATTAACTAATGCCTTTGACATCACTGTGATCTTCATTTGTTCTGCGGTAATTACATTCAAACAGTGTAGGATTATACAATGATTCACCTCTCAAAGTGATCCCTGGCATCATTCTAGTACCTCGTGGTCAAGTAGGCTTTTACCTATTGACTACATGAGGGTCATCAAAACTTTTTTCATCCATGTTCTTATTTCAGCTCTAGTTACAAACAGGCTGGGGTAAAGAAGACCTTGCCTAAGTCTCATGGCAGGTCCAGGAATCGAACCCGAGACCTCTCAGTTGCGGGACAAATACATTTCCCATTACACTACCTATACAATTTTTGCCTGTCCTGAAAGACGCCATGCTAATGACAGAAATTCATACTTATGTTTTTGTTGGAGAAAACTTCGCAAAAAACTTTCACTGCACTTAGAATCATAAATACTACCCATCACCTGTTTTCACGAGGTATACTCTCATAGTCCTTTCCCCACCCCCACCACAATTCCACTTCATCTCACCTATCTTTTTGTCCTCGAAGCCCACTTCCCCCTCCCATTCTCTTGAAATATGTTTTGAAATAAACCTTCACTGCATCCTCAAGCTACCAAACTCACAACACCCATTCTTTACTGCTTATGCATTACTGTTTCAGCCCCACCACACCAACATGTAGCCCGTCGCACCCAAGTAAGTCTGCTCACTACACCCACTTATGTACTGCATTACCTATTATGACGGATTTATGTAGCGACGCCGGCCACGCGTCCGACAAAAGGATTTGGTCTTCAGTATTCATCCTCTGTGACATACAGGGTGGGCGAAAAGTTACTTTATCATAATATTATTGAATAACACAGTTATATTACATCTAAAACACAGTTATATTTCAGCATCCAAATCATTTTGGACGCAAGATGTTGCTCCTCCTCACTATGATAGGAATGTGCGAGAATTTCTCGGTAACACTTTCGACACGGGTTGGAAGAAGGGGTACTGATGAGTGGCCTCTAAGGTTTCCTGACGTAACGACTTGTGACTTCGCAGTCTGGGGGATGATCAAACAGAAAGTTTACAAGACAATGCCTAGAAGTCTTCAAGAATTGAAAGAAAGAATAACAGCAGAATTTGACAGCTTTAAAAATGATCATGAGTTGGGAAGAAGAATTTGCCACTGTGGCTGAGAGGTGCCGATTCTGTTTAGGGGAAGGAGGTAAATTTGAACATTTAACTTGATTTTTAAAATACTTGATGCACACTTCATTTACTTGAAAAAAAAGTTGGTGTATACTTTATTTAGTTGACATATAACTGTCAATAAAATAATATAGTAAAGTAACTTTGGGCACACCCTGTATATGGTGGCTCAGTGGTAGAGCGCTTGACTGGAGATCGCAACGTCGAGAGTTCGCGTCCCACCCGAGTTGTTGCTCTGCTGGAAGAGGTAGTGCTCTTCCGTCACCCAGCAGGGTTATAATTATGATCTGTCAAGGTCTAGCCAGGGGAATTAATTCCAATTCCACCCTGTATATACCCTGTTCAGATGGTTAATAGAAAAAAGCTCTTGGATAATACGTATATCATTAAAGCTATCACATTTTACCAAGCCACTCTTTTCCTCTTGAATACAACAGGCAACAAAATTTGCATCCCAGTTCCCAGTGGTACTGCGGTGAAGAGAGAAACCGGTAATCAAGAACGAACGATCATAACCCGAGGAATCCATTAAAGCTCTTACGTCCGGCAAGGAAGCTGATTGTGTTTATTACTTTTTTCTGGCACCAGTTAGAAGTTAATGGAGATCACATTCTTGATCGCATTATTTATTTCAAAATTTATCATTCATGGTGGCAGAAAAATCACTTATTTTTGTTGGCTAAGCATACATGCTCGAATCTTTTAACGTCGTCCCATCTCAACCTGTAGTATTAATAAACAAGTCGCCATGGAACCCCATATTTTTAAAGTTATGAGCATAACGTTATTCAGTAATGTATTACTGAATTCCATTTTCATACTGATATAGTAGTACAATTTGTTCAGTACATGAAAACAAAGTGATAACGTAGAGGCACTGGATCAAGATGAAGATTGTATAAACGTGTGTAAGCAGTGACGGACGGTGGTGTTAGTAGGTCTCAAATTGAACTTGCATCATGATTACGGTGGCGAGTATTTTATATTAATAGTGTAAGCATCGCAAAAGTGAAACACTCAGGAAGTAGCAGGTGAAGTGGGACTAGTGGAGACAGCTGGAGAAATGGAGAATCGGCATCGAATTGTAAGTTGAAAAAATTTGTTTGGCCTGTGTCTCCGTCATAATGTTGCCGAGGCCTTTATGACTGATTAGAAGACTTCGTAAAATTCCTAGCCTTTGGCGAGACATTATACAGCTTTTTCTAACTATTATATAGCCATCTCGGGTAATTGTGAAATCAGATCAGTAATTGCACGTTAGTATGAGGTTCCGGCATTCGGTAGGGGTGGTAAGCGGGCTCGGGGTTACGAACCCAAGCAACTGTGGGATTCAGTAAAGTATTTGAATTACATAACTACAGTTTCAGGTAAATGTCACTTGATGATAATTTTCCAGAAACATATAACTTACGATAAAGGAAGATAATGTGTTCTGTATTTGCGTATTTTACTCACCAGGATTTCATACCAGGAGGATGGGTTCCACTGTGAGGGAGCCCCAAACGTTCTAACTCGCCAGCGGTATATGGTGAATGTTTACAAAACCATAATACCGGATTCCTGAGGAATAGTAACGTTAATCAGTACGTTGCACAGTTCAGGCTTCTTGTCTGGACAACTCCCAACCTTAGTGCAAGCAAGATAGTTAAGCAGACAAGTTAGTTGTCCGCAAGTTGTGCAGATTAGCTTTTGTACAAGTTAGAATTCATTAAACCTCCAGACCAGATGTTCAACTAAACTCTTATTTGAAATCGTACAAATAAGAGAAGACAGACCGCCAAAGGCAAACTATTCCAGAGTCCGATCACTTTGACTGAAAACATCCTCCTGCACATCACTCTCGACATATAGTTGGAATATCTAATGTGGATGCCCTGGAGTCTTTTCAGCAACTTTAAGCTTAGTAATGTACTGATTATAGACCAAGAGTGAATAATCCAGCAGTTTGTTCTGTCCACCGACGATTCATCCCCTTAACCAGTAAAGTGGGCTTTGTGAACGCGTGACTAGCGAGCGAGCGTTTGTACTACATACACCTATCATAATTTCATCTTGGTATAAACTTTCTGCATTTCTGGTGAGGTAGTTGAACAATAACAGAAGAATAATTGAGATATTTTCTTTCTCTCTCTCTCTCTCTCTCTCACACACACACACACACACACACACACACACATGCACGCAAACAACATATGAAAATGAAAAACAACTCATAGCTACCTTGCACATGTCACTTTCATAGTGCTTTAAATCAATTTCATAATGAAACATGTCAATTGAAGCCCTCGAAACATTCCCTTGGAAAGTGGGGATTCCAATGGGCTTTTTAATATATATAGCTAGAAACAAAATTTGCTGAATGTATCTACCACTTGCTGAATGAATCATCTCAATCTCACATACTCTCACATACCAAAGTAGAAAAGTTAATAGCCTCTGAGAACCATTGTGGTCAGGTCGGGCTTCGCAACACTTGCCTGCTGGTAACAAGGTGATATCCCCCTCATACCCAGTATGGTATGCCACACAACCTAAGAAAATTCAGTAACTGTACTGGACGGATTAGAATAAGTTATAGTGAGATCATGAATGCAGTCTCGGTTTACCATACTTTTTGTTGGATGCATTACCACCAGCATTGTTTTCAACTGTACAAATGTGTATGTGGAATTTGAGTGAGCACTCGACCAATAGTCCCAAGTCACAAGCAGATTCAGCAAACCGTATTGGGTGTCCATTCATGTAGTAATCTGAGTAAGGTCCAGGTCCTGGGTAGCACCACGACAAAACCTGACAACTTCAGTTTTGTCGATATTGGTCTTATGGCACCAAGATTCCACTCTGGTCACAAGCAGGTCGATGTTTCTTTGCGTGGTGGACAGATCAAGTATGGCATAGGAGTAGGAATGTCTGTGAATCTTCGCATAGGCTATATATTTCAGATCGTATGGGGACAGGCTGCAGAAGAGCTGTCATTAGCATGGTGAAAATTTTAGGATTTGTATTATCCTTCATGAATGTATAATTTATTTATGACACCAAAATTTTACGGAAATAACATTTATGTTACTAAAGAGCGCCAAGCTAGGTTTGTTGACATCAGTGGTCCTGTCTTACACAGTTCAGTTGGGTACTGATTATGGGATACGTCTTGAATGGCTTCCTAGCTTAGACTCTACTTAGTTTACTTCCTTGTTCTTTACAATGTTGGTTCTTCTCCATAGTTGTGCTATGTATCTTTTCCTTATTTCACTTTTCTTCATTGGCCATTGGCAGAAGTATATCTGAAATGCCCACCCCGATGAAACACCACAGGAGGGATGGCACAACACCCACCCCACGGAGGGACAATGGGGGTGCGACATCCACCCTAGAGGGAGACCACCGGGAGGCGCAGACACAACCAGGGCTAGTCGGGCCTACGTCTCCCACTACCTTGCACCCCTCTTACCCTCAGATGAGCCAACGCCAACCCCGCAGCCCTGGCAGTTTACTCTCCAGCCGGGCCAGCGCTTAACAGGTTTGGGGTGGGGCTCGTACTACAGCCCCAGAGAGCACCCAGGTGACAGCCACTAGCTGCATTAGGAAAGAGACGGCTACAGACCTCTCTACAGCTGCATCCTCCCCCCCCCCTGCAGAACCGGTGACGGCCACTAGCCACATTAGGGAAGGGACAGTAACTGCCTGCCCTTCATCTGCAGTCATCCTTTGGAACTGGATCTTGGTGATGGCCTCTAGCCGAACTGGCAGGCAAGTGACAGCCACTAGCTGCACCTCTCCTGCAGTCCTCTTGCCTAACAGGGCCTTGGTGATGGCCACTAGCCACACCGGCAAGCAAGTGACGGCCACTAGCCGCACCTCGTTTGCAGTCCTCTCGGGGAACGAGACCTCGGTGACAGCCACTAGTTGCACCAGCAGGCAAGTGATGGCCACTAGCCGCACCTCGCCTAACAGAAGCTCAGTGATGGCCACTAGCCACACCTCACCTGCAGTCCTTCCGGGAAGTTGGGCCCTGGTGATGGCCACTAGCTGCAGCGGCAGGGAGAAGATGGCCACCAGCTGCTCTGTCCCTGCTGCCCTAGGGACCTCAGCGACGGCCACTGGCCGTGCCAGAGAGGGAACGGTCACCACCCGTCCCTCGCCCTGTACACCTGTGACTTTCCTCATGGAGGATGTCCCTTGCTTGGTCCACCACTCATGCGGCTGAGCAAGGCATTCTTCCTCCTCTCCCCACAGAGGCAGCTCCCAGGAGGAGGTATGCCTGGAGGAGGTCTGGCAAGGCCCCATCGAGACCCTGGGGATTCGAGCAGTGCAGCTGGCGCCCAGACGAGATCATCAGCTGTCGGACTTATGGAGGGGGGACGCCTCAGACGACACCTGATGGTGGTCCAACCTGAGAGAGACTGCAGCCTTTGGACTCCCAGAGGCACCCCCAGGACCCTGGGGCATGACCCCCCCAGCCCCATCGGACAGCGACATACTTCCTAGCGTGGGTGCAAGCAAGCTTGCCTACGCTTCCTATTCAGTCACAGTCCCGAGGACTGAACTCTGCACCAAGGCCCCACTAGGGAAGGGCCCCTGTCTGTTCTGCCCAGAAGTTCACTCCAGACGTCTCGGCCCCTGGCAGTAGTCCCGTGCCCCCTAAGGGAAGGCACACCTAACGGGACACCCCCCACTCCTGGCCAACACCTGTAAGCCACCCGAGACTTTAGTAGCCCCGCCGGAGTCCTCCTGTCCCGGTAGTGCCTGAAACCTGTATAGTGTATTGTGTTAGTATTACATTCACATTGTACTCAGTATTGTACGAATTTAACCCTCCGAGTCCCATCG
>JAGKTI010031872.1:0-12027 GCA_018397915.1 Birgus latro
TAACACCTCTATTTTACCGATTTATTCCTTATTCTGCTCCGTTACTGTATGAAGCTCCCTAACACCTCTTCCTTACCGATTTATTCCCAATTCTGCTCCGATACTGTATCCTTTAACTCCCTAACACCTCTTCCGTACCGATTTATTCCTGATTCTGCTTCGATACTGTATCCTTTAACTCCCTAACACCTCTTCTGTACCGATTTATTCCTGATTCTGCTCTGTTACTCTATTCTTGTGTATTATTCATGCAACCTATGTCGTTACTAAAAAGATAGTAATTAGTCTGGAGAATAAATCGCTAAGGAAAAGGTGATAGGGGCTTAGAACACAATGGAAAAAAAGGTAAGGAAGCTTTTTATACCAGACCAACTCGCTTAATATGACAAAGATAGCCTACAGTACCATACACACATCCCATCCCCGTCTCATTCTCGGCTTCCCTCTCCCATCCATATCACTTATTCACTCTTCTAGTTAGTCTCTCATTTTCCAATCTCTCCACTCTATCCCTCCATCTCATCCTCAGTCTCCCCCTCCACCCTCCACCTCACTCACACTCTCCTAGTCAGTCTCTCATTCTCCATTCCCACTCATCCCCAATCTCATCCTCGGTCTCCCCCTCCACCCCACTCACACTCTCTTAGTCAGTCTCTCCACTTCACCCCCAATCTCATCCTCGGTCTCCCCCTCCACCTCAATCACATACACTCTCCTAGTCAGTCTCGTTCTCCATCCTCTTCATTTCATCCCCAATCTCATCCTCGGCCTCCCCCTTCACCTCACTCACATAAACTCTCCTAGTCAGTCTCTCACTCTCCATCCTCTCAGGGAAACATAGGGAAAATAATTCAGACTTTCCCACACTATTTCATTCATTCTAACTGGCTTGGGATTTTCCTCCTTATAGAGCGTATTTCCCGTAGCTCAGTGGCTCTATATCCTTTCCTTAGCACTTCTTCGTAACTAGCATCATAATCTAGTGTTAATTTCTTGCTATGACAGCGTTCAAGGTGTATATACTTTATACATCAATATACAATACACTACAACACACTACACACACACACACACACACACACTACACAAACATACTTTATACACATATCCATAAACCTACACATACACAAAACACTAAACACAACACTACATCCACGGGAATGTAATTCTTTGTCTATATACATATATATAAATCTATGTTTATATATAGGGGAGGGCAGTGATGGTTCAGACAGATGGTTTAGACAGAAGGGTGGGATGGTTCGGCCATATGTATTGCTCGGCATATTCTTAAAATTATGTGAGTTAGATTGGATACAAAACATTACTTCCAAGACATTTCATTTTCTTAAAGTACAATATTAAACTTCAGATTCCAAATGAACCACGTGATATTTGTTAAAAAAATATATATATATTTTATAATTGAAATAATCTTTACCATATTTATTAATAACTGACTTAACCTCTTACTTTTTGCTTCAGTATTATGCATAATTAGCCTTCTCTCTCTCCCTCTCTGGAATACTGACCTCACTTTTCACTTTCTAAGCCTTATTTCAGACTGACTAACGTAAGACTTTTAATGCATATTGCATAGTTCGATGCTTGGCATATTCATAAAGGTAGAGCTTATGATATACACTCAAACTATATACACAGGAGATGCAAAAAATCATAAAATCTGACCTGCATCAAAAAGTGAGGCGTTTCTAGCTTGGAGGTTCCGTGTCATCGAAGTAAACAGACTCTCATCACACAAGATGACATGTCCCTAGGTCCCATACGTTTCTCAGAAAGTACACTGTTCGAACCATCCCATTGTCCGAACCATCACCGCCCTCCCCTACACTCATCTACAAAGCTACATATATCCACACAATACCATCGCTGACTTGTATTTTCTCTGGATAACTTGTCGGGTTTTTGGATCTGAAATACATAGCAGGTTGAAATCACTCTAGAAGGTATGGTAGGTTAATGTCATTCTAGAATGCATGACACACTAAATCACTCTGAAATGTATGGTAGGTCGAAATCACTCTAGAATGCGTGGCAGGTTTAAATCACTCTAAAATGCATGGCACACTAAATCACTCTGAAATGTATGGCAGGTTAAAATCACTCTAAAATGTTTGGTGGGTTAAAGTCACTCTGAAATGCATAACACACTAAATCACCCTGAAATGCATGGCAGGTTCAAATCACAAGTGCTGTAAGTACTCTTGTGTCTTAACAGCGAATACAGTACTTCCAATTCAGCAATGCAATTCAAAATTCAAAAAAATACAAAATACGAAAAATCTTCATCAGTTGTCTCAGTGCTAAAGAAACTACAGAAATTAGCAAAAAAATGGTTTCGTAAGTTTTATTCCCACCAATATAACTGATTCGTATTTTGAGAGCACTTTTATCTCTCAATGATCCAGGTCTTTATTGTATCTTTATTTAATTTCACGCTCACTTCCTCAGATTAGTTACTGTCTACCTCCCTATCTATCTCTCTATCTACTTTATAGCTAAAAGCCTTAATCCTGTAAGAGGTGGCCACAAACAAATCGCCTCCATGTCGTCCCTGTCTGGCAATAGACAGAAAGACAGACAGACAGATAGCAAGGACTGATAATAATGTCGATGTACTGTACAAGTCATAACAAGACGGTCAAATATTGCCATTCGGTCTCTATTCGTTGAACCATCTTTCTCTCTCTCTCTCTGTCACTCTCTCCCCCTCCCTCCACCAATGTATGGGCACTGGGCTAAGCTACTCCGTCCAGACATTAAAGACAAGGGGTGCCCAGTTGGTAGCTCCTGAGTATCATTAACATCCACGCCTTTAACTTAAACCCATATCAGCCACATCTGGTTGGATCGTCTAAGCCCACGTGACCACCAGGCATCTACGTTAAATCATGTGAGTGGATGGTGGAGGGTCAGGGTGCTACTCAGTCCAAATACCCAAGTGATAAGGAATAAGTCACCTACTTACTTAGCTACGGTGCTAAAGACGCCTTCACATGGTGGCACTGATATACTTGGTCAGATCCACTGCCTGGATATACACGTCCCTCAACTCCCTCCCTATCCCACAAAAGGACGATGGTGGACTGCAGAAGGAGGGGAACTTCAGCCTGCAGTCCACTGGGTTCATGTTGAGATGAGCCTGGGGTTGCTACTACTACAACTACAACAACAACTACTTCTACTACTATCTATCTATTGCCAGACGCCTCAATCCCGCACGGGGTGACCACAAACAAATCGCCTCCATGTCAATCTGTCCCCTGCCATTTCACTACCACGCTTCCAACTCACACACCCCTCTCTCATATACCTCTCCACTCCATCCCTCCATCACATCCTCGGCCTCCTCCTCCCTCTAGCCCCCTCCACCTCACTCACATACACTCTCCTCGTCAATCTTTCACTCTCCATCCTCTCCACATGCCCAAACCACCTTAACGTGTTTCTCCTAACGCTTCCCATCATGTCCTCAACCACACCACAACGCTCCTTCACTTCCTCATTTGTTAGTCTGTCTCTCCATGTGATTCCACATGCTCCTCTCAAATAACTTCTACTACTACTACTACAATAACAACAACTACTACTACTACAATAACTGCTGCTACTATTACTGTTACAACTACTAAAATAACTACTACTACTGCAATTTCTACTACTACTACTACTACTGCAACTTCTGCTACTACTACTACTACAATAACTGCTACTACTACAACTACTACTACTACAACAACAACAACAGCAACTACTACTACTACTACTACTACTACTACAACTACTACTACTATAACTGCTACCACTATTACTACAACTACTACAATAACTACTACTACTGCAACTTCCACTACCACTGTTACCATACAACATCTAAGGCAAGAATGACCAATCACTCTTAAACTGGCTTCAGCTTAGCAATGAACCCCCAAACCAACCTTCGGATGCAAACCCTTACAGGCGACACCCAAATGCAGCATCTAAGTCCACTAGGCCACCTCTCTGCGCTACTTACTGTACTCCTCCAGCACAAACACGCCGCCTTTCTGGGTGAAGCATTTTCTGATGTGGTCCAGCCGTACAAAAAACTGAAAGAGTGATATTGAAAACCCTTTAAAATATTTCAAGCGAGCTTGGGTTATGAGAAGCATAGCCCAGTAGATGTAATGTATATTTAATTCACCAAGATTGTAGATGCAATTTATATGTAATTCACCAAGATTTGTTTTATAGAGTTGAAAAAAAGCTCTATGTACACTTGTAAGCCTTGGATTATATTTTCGAAACTCAGTGGGGTAAGTATAGACAAAGCGCTACAGAAGTTGCAATACAACTTGTCACCTATGCCCTGCCCGCTCAGTCCCCACCCACCACCCACAGGCCAGTGACTCAGGAAGGGGCAGGACATAGGGGACAAATTGCTTGGCAGAGAGTTTACCATCTGAAAAGCCTGTGAGGGAAGCAAGTCTGGCGTCTGTCTCACTGCTGTATGGACTCTGAAACGTGGCATGCAAGCAAACCACACCTGAGATTCACAGCTGCGTCACAAACAGGATTCTTACATATTACTTCTCACCCAATGTTTTGATAAGACATGATTTCCATCTACTTTCTACCCACACCCCTGGATGTAGAGAAGTTTTGATGGCCCTTCCCTGAGGTTAAGATGTTTGCCGGGAAAATACCACTTCAAAAGGGGCTACGTAAGTGAGAAATGCTGGTGGTTCATGACGGAGGAGTTCAATGTATAATAATAACAATAATAATAATAGTAATAATAATAATAATAATAAACACTAATTTCTGCTTTTAAAGAAATGAACAATGAATAACAGACAACTCTGAATAAGTGTTAATTCATCACTTTATAGCAAAACACAAGCAACTTTTACTGAATGTGTCTTAACAATGAATCGCCATGTCAATTTTCAATCATGCCTGAGACCCTTTGTTGCAAGTTTTTCGAGATTGCACGAGTAGTAGTGACATTGAAAACTGTTCCTAGTGTAGTCTAAAATTCTAAAGACAGCAGGAATAACAGGCACATTGCAAACTGTTTCTCATATACTCCAGCAAGGGATAAAAACCGCAGTGGATGTTCGTTGGGTTTGAAACTAAAAACAGATGCCCGGTCGGTGTGAAATCCATAACAGATGCCCAGTCGGTGTGAAATTTAGAGGCGGGGTGGAAAGTGGAAACTTCGGGCTTACAAGTGTAGTCAGTATCATCCTTGGCACCTACTGTCTACTTTCTTTAATATTTCGCGTATTTTAAGAGTTTTTTTTATTAATTCTCTGCAGCAAAAAGGGACAAATGTATCACAGCAGCTGGACACAAACAGATGGAATGATATGCTCAGTGGGAGACAAATGCAAGTTCAATAAGTCCTCATTGCAAGTTGACCTATTATTGTACATGTGTTGGTTCTTAGTTCAGAATATTTATAAAAAAAAAAAGTACCTGTTAAAGTTACACTGCTACCTATGCTGTAGTAGTAGTAGTAGTAGAAGAAGTAGTAGTACCTGTTAGTTACACTGCTACCTATGCTGTAGTAGTAGCAGTTGTAGTAGTAATAGTAGTAGTAGTAGTAGTAGTAGTAGTTGCAACCCCATTAATAGTAGTAGTAGTCGTTGCAACCCTGGCTCAAATGAACGTGAACCCAGTGGACTGCAGGCTGAGGTTACCCTTCTTCTGCAGTGCACCATCCACACATAGAATGAGAGAGACCTGAGGTACGTTTCTATAACCAGACAGCTCTAAGTGCAACCACGTGAAGGCACCCCGCTCCACTACCAATATAAACTTTGCCAATAAATGATGCAGGATAAACACTGCTCAGTCTGCTGGTGTGGACGTGGGTGTGGGAGTAGGAAATGAATAAATGATGCAGGATAAATATTGCTAAGTCTGCTGGTGTGGATGTGGGTGTGGGAGTAGGAAATGAATAAATGATGCAGGATAAATATTGCTAAGTCTGCTGGTGTGGATGTGGGTGTGGGAGTAGGAAATGAATAAATGATGCAGGGTAAACATTGCTCAGTTGCTGGTGTGGACGTGGGTGTGGGAGTAGGAAATGAATAAATGATGCAGGGTAAACATTGCTCAGTTGCTGGTGTGGACGTGGGTGTGGGAGTAGGAAATGAATAAATGATGCAGGGTAAACATTGCACATTCTGCTGGTGTGGGCGTGTGTGTGGCAGTGGGAGTAGGAAATAAATAAATGATGCAGGATAAACATTGCTCACTCTTCTGGTGTGGGCGGGGCAGTGGGAGTAGGAAATGAATAAATGATGCAGGATAGATGCTGCTCAGTCTGCTGGTGTGGATGTGGGTGTGGGAGTAGGAAATGAATAAATGATGCAGGATAAATATTGGTCAGTCTGCTGGTGTGGGTGTGGCAGTAAGATAAACATTGCTCAGTCTGCTTGTGTGGGTGTGGCAGTGGGAGTAGGATAAACATTCCTCAGTCTGCTGGTGTGGGCGTGGCAGTGGGAGTAGGATAAACATTGCTCAGTCTGCTGGTGGGTTAAGAAATCACCTGGCAGAGCGAAAGAAGGGCAGTATTCTTGAGCCACCCTGTAATATGCCTTCACTCATGGAGGCTTTCAAAATGCCTTCACGTGGTGGCACTGATATACCCAGGCAGCTCGTCTACCTGCATATATGACTTCCCTATCCCCCGAAATAATGAGGATGGTGAGTTGCACAAAGCTCAAGCCTGCAGTCCACTTGGTGCACATTCACCTGTGCCTGGGGTTACTACTACTATTACTACAGTGACAGAAGGTGGCATTATAAGTAGCAGAATAACTAATCTCTTCACTTTAACTTGGCCCTGATTTTCATCCAACTATGCTGCTGCTGCTGCTGCTGCTGCTGCTGTGGGGGAAGATAGCATTATAAGCAGCGGAATAACTTATAATAACTTTAACCACAATCGTTTTACCTTAACTTGGCCCAGATATTCGTCCTGTTGGAGCGTATTTCACGTAGCTCAGTGGCACTATAGGACGACTCTACATCCTTTCCATAGCACTTCTTCGTGACCAGCATCATATTTTAGTGTTAATATCAAGAAAAGGACAATACTACGGCTCTACATCCTTTCCATAGCACTTCTTCGTGACTAGCATCATATTCTAGTGTTAATATCAAGAAAAGGACAATACTACGGCTCTACATCCTTCCCACAGCACTTCTTCGTGACTAGCATCACATTATAGTCTTGTTACAACTCAGCAGTAAGAGGAGATGGCAATTTTAGGCCAAGTTGGAGTGAAAAGAGCATAGAATTTCTCCTGTCTAATTTCCCCTGTCTAATTTCCCGTGTCTAATTTCTCCTGTATAATTTCCCCTGTACAACTCATTGAACAACTCATTGAACACTGGGCTACATTGCTGGATCTTTTGGCCTTATCTTTGAACTAGCTGATTAGAACTTACTGAACTGATTTGAACTTACTGAATTGATTTGAACTTACTGAACTTATTGAGCTGATCTGAACTTACTGAACTGATCTGAACTTACTGAACTGATTTGAACTTACTGAACTGATTTGAACTTACTGAACACTGTGATAAATTATTGCTACCCCTTGCTAGATCTTTTGGAATTATCTTTGAACTATCTGATTAGAACTTACTGAACTTACTGAACTAATTTGGACTTACTGAACTGATTTGAACTTACCGAACTTATTGAACTGATTTGAACTTATTGAACACTGTGCTACATTATTGCAACCCTCTGCTAGATCTTTTGGTATTTGAACTAACTGATTTGAACTTACTGAACTGATTTGAACTTACTGAACACTGTTTCATTATTGCTACCTTTGCTAGATTTTATTTTTTATTATTTTGGTAATATTTGTGAACCAGCTGATTTGAACTAGGAGAGGATAGTGACTGCAGAATGGCGATTTCAATATCAGTATGTAGAATTGTTAACCTCCTCAGCCAGGACTTTCCGTAGCACTTCTTCGTGACTAGCATCATATTCTACTGTTAATATCAAAAGACAATACTACGGCTCTGTATCCTTTCCATAGCACTTCTTCGTGACTAGCATCATTCTAGTGCTAAGGCCAAGAGTATAGCTGTGAAGGGGCAATGACCATATCTGAAATTCTTCAGTGTTTTCGAAGCTAAATAAAGACTTTTGAAATTAGCAAGAATAACAATGATATTTCTGTCACTGGCTCTGAGAGGTTAATAATAGCCTAAAATAATAATAATAATAATAATAATAATAATAATAGTAAGTTCAAACCTCATATGGTGACACTTAACTCTACTTATATTAGGAATAATAATAATAATATAATAATAATAATGATAATAAGAGTAATAATAATAATAATAATAATAATAATAATAATAATAATAATAACTTCAAACCTCATATGGTGGCACTTAAATCTAGCTATAAGTAAGACACAGCAGTTCAGCACACAGCAAAAGTTCTTTCAGTGGGCAGCAGGGACAGTGTACAGTATATAAAACAGAGTAACCATTCAACAAGGAAAGATACGTGGCAGCTGTCTATACACGGCAAATACATATACCGGGGTCAGCAGAGGGTGTTGAAAAGTGTATATAAGTAGACATTATAAGTAGAGAGTATTTTTTCATAAAGTAAAATTCCGTCTCCATCGCAAGTAATCCGTCTATATTTTCTAAGTAAATCTCGTACTTTTCTCCTGTACAGTCACTGTTAAAATACATCAAAAACTGCATATTACACTTTCACTGATACTTATAAAGCTGATTCTTCGCTAAATTTACGATAGAATAAGGACGAATATTCCTCTTCTCTTCTCACATGGGGAATATCCATCACTTTCCTCACTGATCTAAGAATCATCAGTGGGCAGGGAAATACACCAGGCCTCTCTTAGCTTGGGAATACTTGCCATCCGAGGAAAGCAAGAAGAAAGAGATGAAATATTATGCGAACTTCCATCCGAGTGCAGCATAGTGTGCTGAAATGCATAGTCTAGAGGCAGTGTAAAGCCGGATGTATCTGAAAACCGGCTAATTTCTCAGATAAACCGGATATATCTAAAAACCGGCTAATTTCTCAGGTAAACCGGATATATCTAAAACCCAGCTAATTTCTCAGGTAAACAATGAACACATTTAAATCTGAGGAAAAAATGGAATATTCTGCAATTTCCAAACTTCGTACATTTTTTGGACTGACACTGAAGGAACCGATTTTTTAATATGGGACTTCTTATAATGAGAAAAAGCTCTATATTACGGAGCAGGTTTTCTATTGATGAGATACTGATACATAAAATGAAAAAAAAACTTATAACATGGAATTACTTGCGATGAAGACTGTCTGGATTTTGAGATAGTTTAAGCAGAATTTTGAGTCTTAAGCTGACCCCAGTACAACTAAGGTCTGGAGAGGGAAATTTGCAAGACCAAACAATATAATGTACATCTAATGCGGCAAAAAAACGAAGCGAATTTTACTCTAATGGATTACAGATACAGTCGCGACCCCTTCAATCCGACAAAGTATTTTTCATATGCCTGTTTCCACTTGGTTATTTAATGCAGCTTACGGGAGACTTCCAACTCGAGTTTGACACACTGTCTTAACTTCAATAGTCCTTTTACTCTAATTTGGCCCAGAGCTTTGCCGTCTTGAAGTTTGTAACAGAGCTCAGTGGCCAGAAAAGACAATACTATGGTTAACATCCTTTCCATAGCACTTAAAAAGACAATACTATGGCTAACATCCTTTCCATAGCACTTCCATGTGACTGCCACCATATTCTAGTGTTAATCTATTGTTATTAATCTATTGTTACAGCTAAGCATTCCAGATGGGAAGATAGCAAGTCATGGGCAAGTTGAGGGACGGTATATGCAGCCACTCCTCCAGATTTTATTCACCGTGGGAGGGGGTATTACCAAGGCATTATATAGAGCGATTACTGAACCCCCAGCCACGTAGCTTGTCTCTTAGGCCCCGCCTCCTCACCCACCACCCAATAAGTGGCAAGGAGTTCAGGAAGGGGGTGGGGATTGGGAGACAGTTTGCATGTGGCCAACTATAGTTCCTCCATCATGCCGAATTAAACCACCAAGGGACTATAAGAACGAAGGAATACTTGGCTGGATTGAAGGGTTTGTTTTACTGGATTCAGTGTGTAACTAGACACTCTCCTGGTTGGCCCAGAGGAACCAAGTGGTGAAATCTGCTTCTGCCGTATCTGTTTTAGGTCTGTCTCCATTTACCTCTCCATCCCTCTCTGTGTGTGTCTGTACAAACGCCTGATCAGAAACACATAAGTGAGGCATGCATAGAGAAATAAGAACAAATGCAGGATAAGAGGAAAGTAAAGGGGAAAGGGGATGCTGCAGAGGAGCCAAAGGGAATGGAATCCCTTTAGTCACAGAATTGAATCTCTCTCTATGTTTTTTTCCAGCTGTGGCAAAGGGAAAGCTTGACCAAATTCTCATAACTGTATCATTAGAACCGAGTGAGCGAGAATGAAACCAGGCTCCTGATTTCTGAGGGTCATTTCACCTGTTAATGTTAGATGTGCTTAGCCTGCATCCCACATTATAGAGTGACGTTAGGAACATTACCATCAGGACGTGGTATAGTCTTGTTAAAATAGATGACTGGCTATACCTCAGTGCACTCAGTTTTAATAATACAGTGTTCATTTCCTCAAGCAGCCTTCAGTCTCACTAGAATTAAGTTGGATTGTTGATTCTTCAATGTGTGAGACTATAATCCAGCTGTCTTTATAGTGAGATAGTGAGATAATTCTAGGTTAGCCATTTGTCTGTAATTATTATCCTGGCTTATCAGCGCTAAATATATGAAAAAAAACTTTGAAAAATAAGGATGGAACAGGAAGTAACATAGGAGATAGAGCACGAAAATTCTGATGCCCTGTACCTCACTGATTAATACAATTTCATCCAATCTGATCAGTAGTAAAAAAAAATGAGTCCAAATGAGGAGTCCAAAAGAGGCTGGCATGTATCAGTCAGATTAAGGCAAACAGTTCAGCATACCTAAGCAAACAGGTCTAGGGGTTATCTTCTAAATGGCACTGTAGGACATTACTGTGGCAGAGTGGTACGAAGATAGTTATAAAAATTACTGTGGCAGAGTGGTACGAAGATAGTTATAAAAATTACTGTGGCAAAGTGGTTTTATAAATATACACAAGTTTACCATGCCAAGGTGTAAGGTGTATTTTTCATTGCTGGGAGGGGAAGACACAGGGCCACACAGAGTAACCTTCCTACTTTACACGCACCACTACAATTTAAGTGTCAAAAATCAATCAAACCAAACAAGGAATACTTCAGAGATGGTCAAACAAAAGGAAAGGGACTTATAATGTGCAAACTGGGAAGACAGACTGAAAAATTGCTTTGCTCTTCCTAGTGGCTGAAAATGGCTGAGACCTAGTGCTGAGGGTACAAACTCAGCGCTGATATGCCTTATGGTACAAACTCAGTGCTGATTTGCTTCATGGTACAAACTCAGTGCTGATATTGATTCTGATGGTACAAACTCAGTGTCGATTTGCCTCTCATGGTACAAACTCAGTGTCGATTTGCCTCTCATGGTACAAACTCAGTGTCGATTTGCATCTCATGGTACAAACTCAGTGCTGACTTGCCTCATGGTAAACTCAGTGCTGACTTGCCTCATGGTACAAAGTCAGTGCTGACTTGCCTCATGGTACAAACTCAGTGCTGATTTGCCTCTGATGGTACACGAGTGCTGATTTGCTTCTAATGGCACAAATTCCTAGTGCTTCCTCGCTTAAGGGGCTTAAAATACCTATCGATATTTGGCCAGAGAAGTCTTTCTTCCTCAAATTCCATAGCACTTGTTAGAATTTATTCACGTCTTTCTTCCTCTGCAAACTGAGAATTAGAGGAGAATATGAACTTCTTCCTTAGCATTTACTGTGTACTTCTTCCTCAGAATTTATTGTGTATTTCCTTAGCACTTTT
>JAGKTI010031873.1:0-12027 GCA_018397915.1 Birgus latro
CCATACATAATGAATACATGCTAGACCTGTTATAATTCAGAATTGGTGTAATGGTATTAGGAGAGGTGTTTTTATGACATGTCTAGGCTTTGTAGATCAGCGGTCTAAAGTTGTTCCATGTGGTCTGGGATCAAACAGCAGATTTATTATTATTATATTATTATTATTTGTAAGTGACAGTTTGGGAACTCCATTCGGGGAGATCCCTGACAATGTTTATGACTGTACCCGCTTGTATTTATATTTCTGTGAGCAAATTTCCTCAGCAAAGCTCAGACAGAGATGCATTATATTTTCATTGAGCTTTTATTTTATAGTTTTCTAGCGATTATAATTATGAACGACAAGGATAACTACGAGGAATGAGCGAAAGACGAAAAATATAATAATGAGGGGTGAGAAATGGAGGACGAGAAAATGACAGGGTATGAAAGAAGTAGTTTGGGAAGGATTAAGGAAGGGATCATCATCAGTCTTCATCACTCTAGCCTGTACCTCTCCCAGCCTTCCCCACTCCGACCGTGTGTGTGTTAGCCTCATCCATTCCACATCCCCAGGTTTGCGAATTAAGTTCCTCCACCTGGTTCTCTGCTCCTCTTTTCTCTCACTCGATCTCTCTTAGTTCCTGGTCTGTTCACTAGTTGGTGTGATTTTACCCGATGGAACTGGGTCACTCACATAATCTGGGGACCATTTCGTGTTTGTATGAAATTCGATGGGCTTTGGTTATGAGGAGGCAGGAATGAATCTCTTTGGTTACTGTAGTCGATTTTTTTTTTTTTTTTTTACCTAATAGAACTGGGTCTCACACAACCTTAATACCAAGTCGTGGCTTAAAGAATACGACAGTTTTTAATTAAGAGGTACGAGCAACAGTGGTTACAAGTCATATCGTCTCTCCAGTCTGACTAGGTTTGGCTATTAACCGAGCTGGAAGTTGTGTGTGTGTGTGTGTGAAGGAAACAGAAAAAAATCCCCTGTCCTCAGATCTACCCATTCAATCTTCCTACACTTGACCATCAACTGAGCTGGGGCTCGAATAAACGCAATGTTGTTGTCCAGATGCTATGTTTTATGAAAGATATGTCCTACACAAGAGTATTTCTGCTTTTGTAAGTGATTATGTGAGACATTAAGGATAGCAGTGACATTAACTATTAAATTGGGTTTCTTTACAATCATGCTTAATTACTAGATATTTTCTGTAATTTCTTCAGAATAGTCTACTCACTTTTGATGCATAGTCCCACAAAATAGACTACTTAATGTAATAAATATAAGAAAATTGTCAATCTACCTATTGCCAGATCCCTTAATCCCGTAAGGGGTGGCCACAAACAAATCCCCTCCATGTCATCCTGTCTCCCGAAATTTTCACTGCCCTCCCCCCAGCTCATCCCCCCCTTATATACCTTTCCACTCCATCCCTCCATCTCATCCTCGGCCTCCCCCTCCCTCTTCCCCCTCCACCTCACCCACATACACTCTCCTCTTTAGTCTCTCGCTCTCCATCCTCTCCACATGGCCAAATCACCTCAGTGTATTTCTCCTAACGCTTTTCTATCACATCCACATTCACACCACAAAGCTCCTTCACTTCCTCATTTGTCAGTCTGTCCCCCCATATAACTTCACATGCTTCTCTCAAATAATTCATTTCCACTTCTTTCACTCTTGACTTATGTCCTTCCACTAAGGCCCAAGCTTCACTTCCATACGGTCGAGTTGGTATCACAGTACTATCGTGCAGCGACTTTTTTACTTCCATGCTTACCTCCCTATTTCTCATCACTGCTTTAAGAGAGAAAATTGTGATTCCTGAAAAACAGAAGATGGTTTGTTGATAGGTTTATGCTTATCGAATGGTTCCATACAGTCTCCTTTCATCTTCATTTTTCAAGTTCTCTTCTGATCGCTCCTTGAACGACTGTACTGACCACCCATGACACATCCTTTCTGCACATCCACTAAACTGAAGCTTTTTGCTTCCTGGGTAACTGCAGCACAGTTACCAAAAGCAGTTTTACCCACTGTTTTTGAACCACACTGCACAAGAATCTCAGATAGCAAGTACGTCTAGGGTTTTATCAATTATCATGTTTTTACCTACGTCCTCATAAGCGTTTGCATACTTTTGTCATTAGAGATTGATATAAAATTGGTAGAGGGGACGTGAAGAATCGCCAAAAACAGTATTCTGAATAATTCACGCATGACATAAATGTATTCACGCCAGTTCCATAGTAGAAATGTCCCTATTTCGTCTGTTATGATCCTGTTATTAGAACAAATGAAAATATAAACCAATAGCTATATAAAAGATGGATTTGGTGCATCATGTGCCAGTGATTTTCAAGTCTTCTTCCTTCCTCCTTGACACGGCTCCCAATATTTTATCAGATGCTCGTAAATTTTGGCTTGAGTGTTAGGTTATGGATTTTTCTCGTTGTTTGAACTATAGGCAGTATTAAGCCAGACTGTAGTGTGAGATACCCAGCGTTTCTCAGAGGCGTTTCTTCCCGTGTCACAGCCGTTCAGTGTGCATGGTTACTGATTCAGCCCAAACACACATTTGTTAATTCTCGTCACCACCAGACAGCATTCTTAACAGGGAGCCGAGAGTTGTGAAAGGGTTAATGAAGGCTACCGGTAAGTGTAACCCCTTCATTGGTAAGTCTCTCTGGTGAAAAATATAGAGTCTGAAGGTAACTAGAAAAAAAAATGAGTCATCGAACTGAAGGATTTAAAGGAGAATGGTAAGGAAATGAAATGAGTATAAGGAGAACGAAGAGAGAATGACGGAGAAAAGAAAGCGACATGAGGAAAAGAATGATAACTAGAGAGGATACAAGGATGCAAAGACCATAAAGACAGAGCGAGAGAGAGAGAGAGAGAGAGAGAGCCATGTACAGGATTAACACTTAGGAGTAAAATGGTGAAACAGAACTGGGATTTATAGAAAGGAGAAACACGGGAGAGAGATCAAGAGGAAGAAGGAAAGGAAGAAGGAAGGAAGGAGAGGAGGAACAAGAAGAAAAGGAGGGAAGCTAGGAAGAAGGAAAGTATGAAGGAATAAAGGCCGAAGAGAAGGAAGGAAGGAAGGAGGGAAAGAAAAGTGATGGGAAGAAAAGGGAGGAAAGTAGTGAAATTGGACAGGGAGAAAAAAAAAAAACGGAAATTATAAGATGGAATGGGAGGAAGGGGAAAAATCAAGTTGGGAAGGAAGGAGGAGAAGGGAAGGGAAGGGATGCAGGAAGTATATAAAATAGGAAAAGAGAGAAGTTGATAGGAAAGGGATGGGAGGGGGAGGGAAGGAATGTGAAAAAGGGAGGGAAAAAGAAAGGAAACAGAAGGAACAAGAAGGGGAAAAAAAAGAAGGACGGAAGGAAGGCAGGAGATAGAGAAGGAAAAAATAAGGAAGAATAAGGGAGGGAATGAATGGAATATGACGAATACAGCAGAGAAGGAAAGAAGGAAGGAAGTAAAGGGGCAGGATGCAATACAGGAGAGAAATACGTTGGATTTTAATCAGAAAAAAAAAAAAACCGGAAGGAGACGCTAAGGAAAACAATTACTGAGAAAGTTAAGGGAAGAAGGAAGGAAATGGGGAAAAAATAAATGGAAAATAAAAAGTGAACAGAAAAGAATGATAAAAAAAATAAATCGATTTAGAGGAAGAAAACAGAGAGGGAAAAGATGCCAAAAACTGAAAGAAAAAGGAATGACAAAGGAAACAGAAGAAGAAAGGAAGAGAAGGTAAAAAAAACAAGGGAGAGAGAAAGAAAAAGGGAAGGAAGTTTGCTCGTACTGTTGAGGGCTGTAAGTTTAATCTGATTCCTCCAATGCCACCATTCTCTTTCTTGCTTTCTCACTTTCTTACTTACTTACTTACTTTCTTCCTCGCCCTCACCTGCTCGTTTTCCCCTTACCACTAACTCCTTCTCGTCCAATACTTTGCTTGTGTTTCTCTCTTGTAGTTGGAGGGTCGGTCTCTCTCTCTCTCTCTCTTTCTCTTTCTCTCTCTCTCGTTTTCTTTCCTCATTAATTCTCTCATTCCTACTGTCTAGCCCCCTTCATCCCATTTCCTCTCTCCCTCCTTCCTTCCTTTCCTTCTCTCTCCTTCCTTCCCTCCGTCCTTCTATCCTTTCTATCCCTCCTTCCCTCCTCCCATTCCCTCATTCTTTGTCTGCGAAACATTAAATCACCCAATCAGCCTCTTCCTTCAGTCAGTTCCTTCTTCCTTCCTTCTCTCTCTCTCTCTCTCTCTCTCTCTCTCTCTCTCTCTCTCTCTCTCTCTCTCCTTTTTTTCTTTTTTCCTGTTCCTTTCTTCTTTTTCTTCATTTTTCTTTCCACCTGTCTTTATCTTCGTAACATCCAACCACCCGATCAGTTTCTTTCCTGTCAAATAATATACTTCTTCCTTCATTCTGTCTTTCCTCCTTCATTCTTCTTTCCTTTTATTTTCCCACACCTTTTTTACTTCATCCTCTTCATTTCCTCTCCCTTCTTCTTTGACTCATTTCCCCTCTTTTCCCCACACTGTCTTCATGTCATCCTTTATTCCCTCATCTCCCCTCATCCACCCTGCCTTCATTCCACCTTTCTTCACCTCCTCGACTTCCCTCTGCTCACTACTCCTTCCTTCATCCCTCTATCCATTACTCGTTCGTTCATTCCTCTATCCATTACTCGTTCCTTCATTCCTCTATTCATTACTTCTTCCTTCATTCCTCTATCTGTTACTCACTCCTTCATTCCTCTATTCATTACTCCGTCCTTCATTCCTCTGTCCATTAGCCTACTCCTTCCTTCGTTCCTCTATTGATTACTCCTTCCTTCCTTCCTTCCCTCCCTCCTTTTTTTGCCTCTTTCCCCCCGTCAGTGTCTTCATAACCTCCAATTACCTAGCCTGCCTCTTTCTTGTCAAATCACTTTCTTCCTCTTTCCTTCCTCTTCTTTATTCCTCTTTTTCTCTCCTTCCTTTTGGCATCCTTATCCTCTCCTTCACTCCTCTTACTCCTTCATTCATCCAAATCTTCTATTTTCATTTCTGTCCCTAATTTTATGCATTCTACTTTCTCATTTTCTTCTCCTTTCCTTCTCTTTTTTTGCCTCCCCTTTCTCCTCTTCCCTCTTCTCTCCTCTCCTCTCCCTCTTTCTATCTTTCCTTCTTCCCTCCTTCCTCCATCCGCCCCTTCCTTCCTGCCTTCATTCATTTATTTCTTCCATCCTTCCTCAGTTCATTTCTTTTCTTCTTTCTTTCCTTCCTTCCTTTTCCTGAGCTGTACTATGACGTCCAGCCACCCAATATGCCTCTTCCTTCGATCATTCCCTCCTTTCATCAATTCCTCCTTTCTTCCCTATGCCTCGTTTATGCTATTTTTTTTTTTTATCTCTTATCCCTCCCTCCCTTCTCGTCTTCCTTCCTTTTTTCCTTCGTTCGTTCGTCCTTTCTTTCCTTCCTTCCTTCCTTCCTTCCACCCTTCCTTCCTTCCTTCCACCCTACCTTCCTTCCTTCCACCCTACCTTCCTTCTTCCTTCCCTCCACTCCTCTCCTCTCCTCTTTCCAGCCACGCAATATGCTTTTTCCTTGTCAAATAATTTCGTTCGTTGTTCCAGAAAGCTCAGCCATTGCCGATATTAAGGATTTTTATGCTTTTTTCAGATATTGCTCGTATCTCAGACACTGACATTTCCTCACATGCCATATTTTTCTACGATATTTTTTCCCTCACCAATTTTAATTTCAGTTCATACCGTTATTTAGGCATAACGTTTTATCATATTTTTTTTTCCTAGAATGACAGTTTTCTTTTAAATGTTACGAATATTTCTCAGGTGACACTCTTTTGTACAATTTCTTGTCAGATTTTTTTTTTCTTCAGATGCCAGTTTTTCCGTCGTACAATCTTTTTTTTTCATCAGATTGTGTTTGGTGCCTATTTTTCTTGTTCTCTTCTTTCTCTTTCTTTTTTTTTTTTTTTATCATGTGACAATTTTTATCTTTGTTTTGTATTTCTTTGACTCTCGGTTTCTAGAGAGGGGGGGAGAAGCAACCGTGCAATTCAGTTAAGGTTGAGCTCCTAAACATTTCAGTGTAGGCTGGGAAAATGCAACAGCTTATATTAATTTTATTTATTTCTGTGCGGTAAATGAAGGCGACCAACTCGATGTAAAGCTACCTTCAGGTGACTCTACACTGAGGGATTTGCGAAACAGTTTTTTGTTGCCGAGGAAACTATTAACTACGGTGGGTGGTAACAAGAATCGATTAATCACTTGGTCTACAATGGATGCGACACAATATGTTTTACCTCAGCGCTCATTTGATGCCACTCAGAAGTCACCCTATCCTTAAATATGTAGAGTAAGTGACTTAGGCCACTGCACACCTTTTTGGCATAGGTGACTGCATGACAGATAGATCGATAGTGCACCTTTATATATTGCGTTGTTCTTTTCTATGTAATCCACAGACTGACAAGTCATTCCTTAGATTAGTTTGGCTGTCTCCAGGCAATCTTATTTTGCCCGAGAGATTTGTATGATACGATAATTAACCTTTTCAATGCGAGAGGCCATTCGTACGATCGTCTGGAAGTAGCAAGACTAAAGTAAACCAAAACGTCATCGCACATTACGTGGATATTGATTTTCCTTCTCCTTGAACCATGCACTTTTGAAAAGATGTGATGGGAAGACTGGTAAGCAAAATGACGCTGTAGAAAAAAAAAATGGTCCTTACTCCCGGGTAGGAAGTCGATTATGGTTTTCTTGCATCCCGAGGAGGTCGTTTACATACTTGCCTTGGTGCTTCCCGCCGGGAGAGAATAGCGAAGTAGGTAAGCGGTTAACCACTCCATTTCGCTTGTATTTAACCACTTCATTTCGAAAAATCTCTTGAGTTGCTGAAAACAGTTATGAAACCGCAAAAAAAAGGCATTATCGTGGTATAGTGGTTAACCCCTTCAGTTCAATGACGTACTTTCCATTACGTTCTTGCTGCCTCCAGTTTTTTTTTTTTTTTAATGTATCTAACTCTGGGCATAGGCTTCACAGCCTGCTGTCATGGCCCAGCAGTCCTCCTACATACCATACACCTCTAGACGTCACCACCGTCCATACTGAATACATGCTAGGGCTGTCTTATACAGGACTGGTGTATTGGTATTAGCGGGGGTATTTTTACGACATGTCGGCGGGTCTTCTGGCAGATCAGTACAGCTTGATTTAATGAGATTCAAAATCTTAAACTGTTCCTTGCCCCAGCGGAGATTTGAACCTGGCTCCGTTAGGACTGCAGGCCACCTCTCTACCGATAGTTGGCCTTGTTCAGCTTAGGTAGACCACCGAGATTAGATTCAGATTTAAATAAACCTTTCAGCATACGAAGTCTTCCTAAGTTGAATAATGGCGTCTAGAATTGGAAAAAAATATATATATATAAAATGTATGCAATGCACTGATGGATTGAAGGGGGTTAACTCTCTGAAGACGAAAAGCCGAATACAATCGTCTGTCGGTAATTGGAATAAAGCATTTCTCATATTTGACGACTTGAAGTGGATATTGAGGCAGGAAAACTTACCGGACGGGAAAAAGTTCGTAAAAGTAATCCCTTTTGTCCGATGCTGTATTTTTCATATTTAATTGTTGCTATATGCAGACGATTTACACGTATTTTTTTATTTATATTCAGACAGTTTATTTTTCGTCGTGATGGACTGTTCGAATTGCAGAGGTTAGAGCCTTCATTAACGTTTTTCTCTACCAGATTGCTAAGTTAAAGTCACCTGGTAAAAGCAATAATAAGACCGAATATAGCACACCTGGGCTGACAGAATTAATAAAATGGGGAGGGAATATCCTAGTTACAACTGACTGGGAAGGTGACTGGCATTCAAGATATTCTGTTGGACACTTCCGGGCTCTTTTTACCTCCGCTAAAGATGTTACGTTTATGCCGGCATTGGTTTGTTTGTCTGTTTGTCTGTTAGCAGGATTACTCAAAAAGCTATGAACGGATTTTTCTGATTTTTCTGGAGGGGCTGAGTATGACCAAAGGAGCAGTCCGTTAGATTTTGGTGGTGATCCGGATCATCATCCGGATTCAGGAATTTTTTAAAGGATTCTTGACCATTGCGGGATAGTGGCAATTTGAATATTTTTGCTTCTAACTCGATAAATAATGCCTACAATGCTTGCACAAAAATTACAAGATAAAATCTCCATAAGATCTACCACACACTCCGGCTTGGCGGAGGTTTGCAATCTCGGATTGCTCTTGTTTATATTTTTTTTCTTTGTCTATTTTCGTTTCCTTTTTTTTATGAAAGCTGAAACGAAAATGTCCCCTGATCGAAAGCACAATAATTAATGGAAACTAATTGAATTAAACTGAGAATATTACTGTCCGGGGTCTACAGCTTTCATTCATATTACTGTTACTACATCTTCGAACTCGAGAGGTTGAATTTAGCACTTACTGAACCCCCCAGCAAGAGAGGAATGAAACAGCCAAAAAATGACAACAGAAACCTGAAAAAGAAAAAGAAAAAATGCACTCATTAAAAAGGCTCTTCTGTTGTGGGCAAAAAAAAAAAAAATGTCTTTGTAGTGCTGGTCTCTTGGCACGAAACTGATATACAAAACTTATCAATATTCTAACCTCTATTTTACTGTGTTTCTGCCACCTGTGTACTGCTTCCTTCATGCACTACTTTCCTCGTATTCCTGTGCTATTTTATTTATGTGCTACTTTATTCATGGCCTAATTTATTCCTGTGCTACTTTATTTCTACACCATTCCTACACTATTTTATTTCTGTACTCTTTTATTCCTACACTACTTTATTCCTGCGCTACTTTATTCGTATACAGCTTTATTCTTGCGTTACTTTAACCCGTCTGCCTTTGCACTACAGAGGTATTGATCTATTGGCAGAAAAGTAAAACAACATTTCATTTTAGTATATTCCTATTGTCACGGGAAATAGCTGTCCGGTTTATCAGCGAAGTTAAATAAAAGTATTTTTTACATGAAAGCAGTCAAACATTTTATTTCGTTACCCGTATATTTTGTGTGGTGTGTTTACATGTATATATGGATACATAAAGCATGTGAACACACACACACACACACACACACACACACACACACACACACACACACACACACACACACACACACACACACACAAACTTTTCACCCCACGCACTCCTAGTTTCCTTACACCTCCCCATTGCTTCTCCCCTCTCCCACTCACTCCCCCTCATCCATGCTGTATATACAAGGAAATGTATTATCCTGAGGACAGTCCAAGTCAGGCTGAAACTTGTATCCTCACATTAAATACATTATGTGTATGTGGGTTAAAGTCTCCCATGTGAACAGTTCAAAGCGCTGGGAAACAAGATGCATGTTTTGTAGAAATTTTATGACTCTTCCTGTTCCTGATTCTGTCTTTTGTTTTACAGGTCAGTTGTATTCTCTTGCTGGCGTATTGCAGACGTTGTAAGTATATGAGCATGCGTAACATATTTATTACGATGATGTACTTTATTTTTTTTTTATTCCTGATGTCTCAAGACGATTTTATTCTGTTTAGGAGACACTATTCGAAAGATAATGGTTAGATAACAGCTTTAAATAATCCCCTCACTACCAGGGTGCTATCGTAAGACGAATAAAGTCGCCCGGTGCCAGCAAGAATATATTACAGAAACTACGTCATCGTCTTCAAAGGGCTCATGTAGATACAGTAATGTGTGATTCGCCAAGGTTTTGTTGTTTTGAACATGTACAGTCAGGGATTACAGTTTGCCCGTGATTCCAGCACATCTGTTTCACACATATGGCCGTTACTTAACCTCCCTGATGCATTATATCCAAGATAACCGTCTATAGTCCAAGGCCCGTAAACTCGTCGGATAAGGTGGCTCCCAGGTACCTCTTCCTTGGCGATTTATTTTTGGATATGGCTGGCTAATATCCTTTTGTACGGTATTTATGCAGGGTAAGGGGATATTTGAAGTAGTTAGCACAGACGAGGACAGGAAAGCGTCATAATCGAGATAAACTGCTTAGGAAAATGTGTGAGGGAACTTCCTTAACCAGCGAGTAATCCTGTCCCAAGAAACGCACCAGGCCACTCAGAGCTTAGTTATATTAGCCAGCAAAGGAAAATGAGAAGTATTGTTAAGCAGACTTTGTGGCCGTCTGTTCATCCCACTGTAGTGTTACTTTTCAACCGTCTTGCTGAGGGTTACTTACTTTTCGATTTATTCCGACTAAGGTCATGTGATTTTACGACACAGAGCAGAAACTAAAGGTACATTAAAGTCTAACTCTTCAGTCCACTGACTTTTGTTTGTTTGTTTGCAACCTCCAGACGATTTTACTCATATTAGGAAAGATCACTTGTACTGAAGGGAAAAAGTAAGGTCTGATCGAAGCCCTCTTGTTAAAAAAATCAAGATCAACGTCATGACAGAAAATAAAAATCGTATTGCTTTCCAGCTTTACACAGACGATTTTATTCCGTTGATAAAGGAAATAATCGTAGTCAAAGAGGTTAGGTTAAAGAGAAAGATTCTTGAAATACTGCATCACATGTCCGACTGAAAATAAGAAGGAAAGTGTTGTACTCGCAAGGTCAAGTCTCCTACAATACTGGGTGAGGTTCTGTATTTCTCCTGCCTTTTGTCACCAGGTTATTATCTTGTCTGCCTATCATCCGGCATTTGTCCTGCCTGTCTGTCGTCCAGTATTACTCCTGCCTGCTTGTCGTCCGATTTTTCTCTTTCCTTTCTGTCGTCCAGTATTTTTTTTTTTGCCTGTTTGTTTGTCAAATCATAAACGACTGAACAGATATTAAGCCTTTGACTTCAGTGAGTATGTTCCCTGTATTAAGTCGTCTGTAGTAGGCTAGACTTTTTTTTTCCGGCCAGAATTTTAGTCGTACTGGCCTGTGATACTTTTGGTATCTAGCTTTTCTTCATGAGCAGAAAAATATCGTCTTTTGTTAACAGCCCAAGGTGGGACAGTCAAATGAGTTGGGTGTGTTTACGATGAAGATAGTCTCTTTGTTGGAGAGTGATGAAAAACTAAAGCTGTTAATGATGAGGGAGTAGTAAAATTCATGTTTTCACGTTTGGTGCAACGAGTGTGAAAAGAGTTTTGTGACCGATCTTTGTTGTGAACTGACGGACTCGGGCTAAATTAGGCTCTTTGGGTATGTGAAGACTCAGTGTGTTGACGTAAGAAGCTGGGTAAGATGTGAGTTCATTTCTTTTGAATTACAGTATCATACAGATTTTACTGCGTGTTTGACTTGTTTATTATTCAGGATTACTGGATTTGTGTTTACCATAGAGGTTGTTTGCAGTCACTCCATACTGACAGTTTCATTGTATTTTTTCCTTGATTGTTGATAACTAACGATACATTCAAAAATATTTTCACTGATTTTTTTTTTTTTTTACAGTAATCCCTTCCCTCGATTATCCAAAGAAACGTCCTGGTAATGGCTCCGTCCGGATAATGGACTTCTCCCCTGGCCCCACTTCGTACATAACCTAACTTTAAGAGCCATTGCCCGGCCAGCTCAGTCGTTAGAGCACGAGATTCTTACTCTCGGGGTCGTGGGTTCGAGCCCCACCTTGGATGATGAAAACTTATGGTGGTAGGTGGGGGCGCTCACCATCCACTCACTTGATGCAGAGCTGCTCTCGGGTGTCTCCCCTTTCCTCTCTTCCTTGCCTCTTCTGTCTTTATTTTCTTCATTCTCTCCTCTTCCTTTTACTTACGGGTGGCTTTACACTCCCTCTTCTTTCTCTTTTTCCTTCATTCTTTCCTCATTCTTCTGCCTATGGGTAACTGTACACTAAGTGACAAGCCAAATGGTTTCCTGTACACCAGGAAATCATTTACTACGTTGGGTGGCAACAATATAACCAAATTATGGCATCTGGTGGTTTAGTGGGTAATTAAGGCGCTCCAGTCGGATTGTGCCTGTGTAGGTTTAT
>JAGKTI010031875.1:0-12026 GCA_018397915.1 Birgus latro
AAAAAAAAAAAACTGATTATATGCCTACAGTGTTGTCTGGAAGGCGGTCATTAAAACAATCAATTTTTTTATTTTGCGTGTAATGCAATCATTTCAGATTAGTGTACACAGGTCGGGGCCGGCCCCATGGGAGTTCTGGTGAGCGAGTCCACCTTCCAGGACTGGTCTAAAGCTTAGAGGGATATCAACTACTCTTTCCGCACAACATTGCCCAGTAGCACCGAGCGACATGGCCTGCCAAAAGTGTACCATAGCCGGGGGGGAAACACCTGAGATGGTAAAAATTGACTTAATCAAAAGCACAATAGAGAAAAGGAGAAGAGGCATCAGAGCTTTTGTTGCCATCACTGTAGTTGTTTTGCCTTAATTTGGCCCAGATTTTCGACCTTTTGCAGCTTAAATCACGTAACTCAGTGACAGAAACAGGCAGTTCTGCGACTCAACAACCTTTCAATAGCACTTCTTTATGACTAGTATCATGTTTTATTACTTCCGCCAAGGAGGCTGTATTATACCCCGCGTTAGTTGGTTTGTTAGCAGGATTTCTCAAAAGTTATGAACGGATTTTAATGAAATTTTGTGAAGGGGTGGCCCATGGGCCAGGGAAGAAATGATAACATTTTGGCCCGGATCCGGACGCGGATCTGGAATATCCCGCACAATATCTCCAAAATTTCTGAATGAATTTAAATGAAATTGTGTGGAAATGTGGGCCATGGACCAAGAAATAATTGATTAAATTTGGGGGCTGATCCGGATCCGGATCCAGATCCTATATCTACGGATCCTGATGGGGATTACTCAAAAAGTTATGAACGGATTTTGATGAAATTTTGAGGAAGGGTGGCCTATAGGCTAAAGACGAAATGGTTAAATTTGGGGGCGGATCTGAATCCAGATCCGGAGTATCTCGCACAATATCTCCAAAAGTTCTCAATGGTTTTGAATTTTGTGGATTAATGGGTCATGAACCAGGAAAGAATTTGGTTAAATTTTGGAGCGGGTTCGGATCCGGATCCTATATCCACGGATCTGGATCCGGATCCTCTTTAATGGCTATGGCATTGGCGGAGGTATGTGGTCTCTGAGCGTTTTCTACTTGTTAATATATCGCTACAACTCAGGAGTGAAGATGGAGAGGTGACAATCTGTGGCCAAGTTAGAGTGAAAAGAATATAACTTTATATTGTGGAACGAGCACCATTACAGGAACTGAATGAATAATAGTGATTCTAGTTAATGATGGCAAACTCTTCACTTCAGTGATTTGTGTGTGTGTGTATGTGTGTGTGTGTGTGCGTGTAATTCACCGGGTCATATTCACCGCGTCGGTCAGGATCACTTTTGATGGTCGTGATCGTCAGATTTTATCCTCCCGGAAATGAGCTGAGAGCTCATACAGTCCGATCTAAGGGCAAGGCTGTGATCTTCACACACGCACACACCCATCCCCTTGCTCAAGGGGGAAAATAACCACCCACTTCGTCAGTGAAACTTTTCGCAACCTGAGCGAGGCGCGAACTCCCGTCTACCAGATGGCAAGCGAGAACATTACCACTGAGCCAGCGAGCGGTGTGTGTGTGTGTGTGTGTGTGTGTGGGTTTACGTCTTAAACCAGCCAATAACTACATTCATTATTTTGAGAGAAATTCTGTAGTGAAGGAGATAATAGAGGCTTGTGATCATTTCTTCGGTCATAGAGGTATTTCTTGAATTGAAAATCAACAAGAGTCAGCCAGAAAAAATGAAAAAAGGACATAGTGTGTGTGAATGAATTAAGGGACTGTCAGCAGTAATCAATATATCATGCAAGACCATACCTGTTGCTGAGACTGCAACGAGGAATGACCCGAACTGATGAATGATCCGTATTTTAACCTTGGGGCAGAAGTGGAGGAGGCCTGTCACAGTTCTGGCGGCTAAGTTGCACCCTCCAGCCACTGCCAGACAGAGGGATGCATCATCTAAGGTGAACCCTGCTTGTTGCATCGCAAACGGCGCCAGAATGAATACGTTAAAAATAACAGCCATGTTCATTCCTATTATAATAGTAATGATGGAAACAACGGGTGACTTCAGAAGCCTCATGTAGCGTGCACCGATGCTTAGTATTCTCCTTGCACTACTAATTGAGTTAAAACTGCTTTTGTCATGAGCCAGTCTGTCTTTCTTATCCCTTTTGATGATGCTGGAATTGTTTGTATGCCAGTGGACAGGATGTAAGACCATTGCTGCCGCACAAGTGTTCAGAACCACAGCTCCTGAGATGAGGATGGCACCCACGTGTCCGTACTCATGTTGCAGATATGTTATGACTGGCGGCATCACTATCTGGCTCAAACACGACCCAGTCGTCATGATGGCGTTGGCCACCTTTCTTCGTCGGGTGAAATAATGAGACACCACTAGGTAGCAGATTGTTCCTAATGGCATTGTAGTGTTACCTGAAAAGATAAGTCCAATGTAGCTGGACATGGAAACTAGTATTGCATTAATCATTTAATACAAATTTTTCTAGTCGGTATTCTTTCATCTATTGAATGTTATTATTATTATTATTATTATTAGTGGTGGTAGCAGCAGTAGTAGTTGTAGTAATAGTAGTAGCAGCAGCAGTTGTTGTTGTTTTTGTTGTTGTTGTTGTTGCCTAACCCCGATCTGCCTGGTCGAGCAAACCTGCCGACTGCAGGTAAGGAGTTGTCCCTATGATGTCGTCCCATATGTTCCCTACACGTTGATGTTAAGTCTGTGTCTTAGTGTGTCATGTGTTGTGCAGTGCTTGATTATGTGTGTTACGCTGTGTAAGCCTATTCTACAAGCGGGTCAGGTGTCATCTTTGAATCCACTCAACCCTAATCTAAGCTGGCAGCTGAAGAGGACTGAATGAAGGCCTGATCTAAACCTTGCTGTGTGAACTTAATTAGCTCTGTTCTAGGCTATCTCTGATGGGGGAATGTCGAGAAGAAGGCCTGTAGTCTACTCGTATAGAGTTCTGATCAAAATGTATTGCCCTGCATGTGAAGCCAGTATGTGGGTGTATCTTCGCTGCTACTGTTGGAATATTTCGAGGTGGAATGTTGTTGAACACAGTCTGGTAATGCTTGTGTAGGGACTGTTATATATGCCTACTTGTGTTGTGTGGCCCTGTTACAGTGACAGGAGTACTGTGTTTCAGCACAGGCTGCCGTGTAGAACTGTGTGCCTCTCATATTAGGCAATTTTCTAGCAGGGAGAACGTTACTTTCAACGTGTAAGCGAGCTGTCAGACTGGTATGAGTGCAGCAAGTGATGATGCAAGGTTGTCAGACTGGTATGAGTGCAGCCAGTGATGATGCAGGGTTGTCAGACTGGTATGAGTGCAACCAGTGATGATGCATATAGCGTTGTTCTTTATGGTCTGCAAGGTATTGCTCTGGGCGTTAGATGGAATGGGTGCCCATAAGAGGAGGGCAAAGGATGTCACTGATCTGATATTTAGTTTGTAGAGTAGAGAGAATGTTTTATTTTGATGCTCAAGTTTGACCTTGTAAGTGCCATAGGTGTGTTGAGTCTGGGGGTGCACCGCTTGTTCATGTCTTGGATGTGGTTCTGTGGGGTGAGTTCAATGCCGTATGTTACTCCAAGGATCTAAGTAAATAGTGTGTGTGTGTGTGTGTGTGTGGCACATTTACGTTGTTAAATGTGATGTTGGGAGTGTACGTGTGTTCATGTTTGCTACTTCTGATGAGTGTAGTGTTGGATTTGGCTGGAGTGATCATCAGCCTGTAGTCTTTGACCCATTCCTATAGTATGTTGTGGTAATCTTAATCTAATAGCAGTGTACAACCTGTGTCAGCGCTGTGGTTTGTGAATGTTATGGTAATGTCATATGTGTATGCTGGCTGTGGGGTGTGTAAGAATCATGCATGTATGACTGAAAAGTATAGATTAAAGAATGGAGCTCTGAGGAACTCTGTTGAGGAAGTTTCATGTTCGTGACAACTTGCCCTGGAGTGTTACTTGTGCTTGTCTGCCAGATAAGCAGCTGGCAAACCAATGTTTGGTTTTGTTCTCCAAGTTTGTGTTGTAGATTTTGATGATTAGTCTCTGTTAGGGTATGGCATCAACGATTTAGTATGTCCGTTGTTGTGAGAATTGTACGTTGTGCCGTCGGATGCTTGTGTGATGTCGGTCAGTGAGATGTTTTGTGGCATGAAGTGCTCCAAAACCATGATGTTAGGGAGCAGAGGGGACATGAGGTGTGATTTTATCAAGAATTTGTTGTTCATTTATCTCGGACGTCATGCTTAATAGCGTTATGGGTCTGTACGATGAAGGGTGTGTTGGATGCTGGTTTAAGTCCAGTGATAATTGTTCCATGTTTCGAAATGCTGGGGATGTTACAGTGTGCGTATGAGTAGTTGCCGATAATTGTGAGGGCCGGAATGCCATATGGTCCTGAATGTGTCATGTGTAGGTTGTTGATGCCATTCGACTCTGTGCTTGTGCAGTTCATTGTTTTCTTGATAAGATTACGTGTATGCGCTAGAGTGAAAGGGGTTATGTTCTGGTTGAATCGAGAAGACTCCCTAAGTAGAGAAGATTTTTTTTTTTTTCTGATTCAGTGCATGTTGGTGTAAGGTGTAAGATTTATGTTGGGGTAGTGGTCCAGGAAAGGGTCTCGTTGTTCTTTGGAAGAAGGGATGTGTTGGGTGTTGGAGGTGATGACACTGTGGGTCTTGGAGGTGATTAGTAGTTATCCAGGGATACTATTAAGTGTTTTGTAGAGTCGAGAAGTGTCTGTGGAGTGGCTGAGTGCTTATGTGACAGTTTTCCTTTTATATATATATATTTTGTGTGTGTGTGTGTGTGTGTGTGTGTGTGTGTGTGTTTCACTATCGTTGTTTAATTCCTGGAGCCTTCTAATGGTATCTTGTGTATGTGGAATTGTGTTTAAGTAAAGTTAGTTTCAGTGACGAGCAGTCTCCCGTGTGTTGTCTGCATTGTAGTTTCTTCTTTTGCCTGAAGGAATATGATATTTGTTTACGTTATGAACGATGCCAAATTTCGTAATATGCTCTCAGTGTTGGTGATGGGTATGCTGTTTAGTGTGATGAAGTGTTGTTCTAATTCTTCGGAGAATTTTGGTGTTGTTTTCGTCCTTAACAACACTTGTTGCCCTGACCCAACGCCTATATTTTTTGACTGACTAGTCTGAAAATTAATATGCATGTACTGTACTTGGGCCGTGTATATTGAGACACCTTCTCAGATATTGGTTTGATGCATTTAAAATTATTTCAGTGCCACAAAGTTGCAAAAGGATAAGTGTGGAACCACCAAAAATGGGTTTGGAATCATGAGATGCAAAAACAATCATCCCAATAAAAGTTTATGTTTTATCCACCTACCACTGCTACAGAAAGGGAAAATTTGATTCAGGCATGCCCTCTAGCCTGTTTGTTCTGTGATTCTATTCATATGAGATACATTCACTCATATGCTTTCCTAATGTATGACCACATGCGATGTGATGTGATTTGATCTCATTGCATTAAAGAGCGATTCACACACACACACACACACACACACACACACACACACACACACACACACACACACACACACACACAAAACAGTGACGTCGCCATAAATAAATCAGAGCTCACTGAGGCAGCAACACTTTTAGCCATTTGCATGCTTGTGAGAGTTCAAGGGCCAAGTCCCACTTTGGACACAAGCTTGGCAATGTGTCCCTAAAAGGCTCTACAAACTTATGTGCCATACACTCACGTGTATAGGTGTGAAATATGCATTATTCACAGCATGAGCTGAGTTGCTGTCCTGCGCAGGATGTTGGCTGAGTTACTTTAAGGCACTCATGTAAATTCCCATTAGCAGAAACTGTCATTCATTGGTCCGGATTTTTCAGGAATAACTACTCGTAAGTGATCCCTCTGGCTACATAACATTAAGGGTTGAAATACAGCTTACACAGGATGTACGCACCTACGTCGTACTGCCTTTGTTATATCGTGTGACGAGACTTAGTAAAAGATAGTCGATCATAATGTCATTTTTTTACATAAGATGAACAGACGGAGGAAACACAAATTCAGTTTTAAAAATCCTGCATCAGATTGCAGGTGTCCTCTGTCCATTAAAAAAAAATAAAATAGGTAAATAAATAACAGACGGACTTGAACTGTTGTTAGTTGGAGTTTGGGGGGAAACTAATCTGGGGAAGCGAGTTCCATAGAGAAGCAGTTCTGGGAATAATGCGTTCTGATAAGCGGAAGTTCTGTATGCCGGTGTGACAGTTCAGTCATGAGCACTACCAGATGCCCTTGTAGCACGGGGGAAGGCGTGGAGAGGTGGCACAGTGGATGCAACATCTGATCATTTGCCATAAAACTATTTGTAAAATGATGCCTGGGAGGTAACCTTCTCTCTTGCTTGTATGGGAGGTAGTTCATTTATAATTGCTGGGTTATTAATTATTCTTATTGCATTATTCAGAATTCTGCCCATTTGTTTTAGTGCAACCTCTCCACATCCTCTCAACAAGGGTGAATAGTATTCGAGACGGGAGCGCACTTAACTCAAGTAAATTATAGCTAACTACTCGTCAGTGAAAAAGTTACGGATTCTGTACAATAATCCACGTTTCTCTAAGTCGGTTTTAGCTAGTGTTCTAATTAGAGATAGGAGTACTGGTTGTATTGAAGGTTATATATGAATCAGGCAGTACCTGTCTGTTATTAAATTGGATATATTTACTTTTTCTTGCACTGAGTCTTTTTTTTTTTCCCCCCCACTCAGTGATCGTGGATAAATCTTGACTGAAGGAGATTATTGCGCTGGGATGGGAGTTCGTTCGTTTTGTTTCGTTTTTAAAGGCTCCAACATGCTTGCACTCGCCGGCCTTGCTCACCTAATGGCGGCTTTCAGCTCTGCCCTTACCCCTCAGGTCAACGCTCGGTGACTTCATTCCAGGTCTTCTTTGGTCTACCTCTCGCAACCATATCCCTGACGTTAACACTTCCCATTTTCTGCACCCAGCTATCATCCCCCATCCTCTCCACATGCCCAAACCATCTCAATATACCTCCCCTCGTCATAACACCACTACACTCCAGTCCCATCCTACCTTTCAACTTTTCCATCGTAAACCTAGGCCACCCAGGTCTTGTACTTAGGGACGCACTGCACATACACTTTATCATTGTTATTTCTGTACATTTGAGCCTGCGAATATTCCTTTCCTCTACTGCCCAGGTCTCACTACCTTACAGCATTACACTCCTAGCACATGCCACATACAAAAATCCCTTAGCACGGAGGAAGAACCCTTTCAGTGTCAGAAGAGGCAACAGCTCCCTGAACTTCTTCCAACCACTCCTCACTCTAGCCACAGAGATAGCTCCAGTCCCGCCTCCAGCACATAACATGTCTCCCAAATAACAAAACTCTTCCACACACTCAAGAGACTCACCAGCAAGATCAGTCCTTTCACGCCTGACAATCTCCACGTGCTCTCCCCGACACTCGCACACATGAAATCAGCATTATCTCGGTGTGCCTCTAATACCACTATGGTATATTTCTTATGGGCCCACTTGTCACAAACACTGAACAAGATGGAATTACCTCCCACGCCCTTGTGGCAAATGAAGATATCAAACATTATGAATGGGTGTTTAAGTGTGAAGGAACTATGAAAAATCGAATCATCTGCATATGAGTGAATGGGATTATGTGTGACGGACGAGAGATTTTTAATATGAATGAGGAACAGAGTTGGAGCCAGGACTGATACTTGTGGCATGCTGACATTAACTGGGTGGAAATTGGAATATACATCGTCTACCTTTATTCCTATCATTCTGTTGCTGATATGAGGAAATCATTGGGACAAAACATGATAGGCCGTGGCAAGGCAGCTTCCAAGATGAAGACACACTCTGTCAAAAGCTTGGGAAATATCAAAGGCTACTACATGGGCTTCTCCATTTTTTGTCAGTTAACTGATGGATGGTATGAGTAAAGAGGTTGAGTATATCAACTGTGGATCTTTCGTAGTGAAGACCATCTTGTCTGTCCTCAATATAGGACGGAACTGGGCATCCAGCAAAATTCTTCTCACAGGAACTCTGGGAGCTAATGGGTTAATGATAATTTCGCATACTTTTCCAAGAGAAAGATGTGATAGCTAATGCTCAGTAATCAGAGGGATGAGGGGAACTTTCATTCTTTGGAACTGGGTTCTCTCCAAGAACTGGGAAATGAAAAAGTACGTGTGCATAATATGAATAATTTAGCTACAACAGGAGCAAGTTCTGGGGAACACTTTTTCAAAATGATTGGAGGGATTCCATCTGGACCTGGAGCTTTGTAGGCTGGTAAACTAGAGATTGTATGAATCTAATCCGTATCTCTTTGGGAATAATTTCGGGAGAGCCAAGTTTTAGTACAGGAACGTTGTGATTGATCTCCTCTAAGGTAGAATTTCTGGAAAACCTATTGGCAAGAATGTTAGCTTTTCCTTTTAGGTCATTTACGGTGTTTCCGTCTGAAGATTTTAGTGGGCGAAAGGGTGAAATCTTGTTAAAGTCACTGTTGAAAGAAGTGGGAGTTGGCCAGAAGATTCTGTTGTCATTAGGATTATTTACTAGTTTGGATGTTTGATTGAGAAGGAAGTTTGATTTGGCAAGATTTATTGCTGCTTTTGCGTGGTTTCTAGCAATTTTAAGATGACTGGGCGATTTGGTAGCTTTTGACTTTAAGTAAGAATTATATGTTAAAGACTTTGGGTTGTTCCTCTAGCACAGTTGGTGTTGAATCATTTTGGGGAGTCTGATCTTTTAGTGAACTAAAGCTTGTATTAAGTCATTATTGTGTGACTGGGTACAATTGATATCAGTGGATAAGAAAGACTGCCATGGAGTATTAGCTAGATAATTTCTAAATCCATCCCAATCTGCCCTATCAAAGTGCCATCTGGTCACCCTGACTGGTTCAGAACGGGAAGGTTTGGGGCAACTTACGAATGTGGCCTTGATGAAATTGTGGTTGGAGGATCCAGGTGGTGACGGTACCTCTATCCTGTATTGATCTGGGTTATTTGTCCGGAATAGGTCCAAGAGATAGGCACTGTGGCCAGGATTACCTGGTTGGTTGTTTATTTTACCAGTTGCATGAGATTACACGATTCTGGAAATAGGTCGCACACTAGACTGGTATCATCAGTCCCGGCAGAATGTCCTAACCATTTTACATTATGGACGTTAAAATCACACAACGCAGTAATTTCAGAAGTAAGTGTGAGGTTGCATTAGTCTTGCGTATTCCCATAGAGATGTCGAATTTCAAGAATGCTTGTGACTGCTTCCGATGCTGTGGACCAGGTATCATTTTCCTTCCCATGAACGAGGACAATTTACGCTGCTATTCTCACGGAAAGCATCGGTCTCTGGAATAAAAGGCTTTTCTATGACTGGGAGTATTACTGGCATCTTTTATATATACGGTATATATAATATGGGGTATGTTATCGACATTTCTTGGCGACATCCTGGGTGTGAGAAGAGAGGCTAATGAATTTAAAATTTAATTATTAGTAGGAGTTAGGGATTCACAAATAATGAATATCTTGTACTAATATATGAAATTTTTATTTACCACAGTGTGAGAAACGAAAAGAAAAATCATTTTGTGATTCACAGAGACTGAGCTTAACCGTATAACCGGAGCGTGTAGCTCTCCTGGCCTTCAAACTGTTTCTCTAAAATAGGCAAATGAACATGTAATTGTAATTGTTCATCTCTGCCAATATTATTTATCATAACACAAGTGGCAGTGATGATGAGGAAAAACACTGAATTGACGAAGGGTTAAACTGAATATCACTGCTACAGAATGACTGTCCGCAGGTGCAGCAAACCTTGCTGAGGGCAGAACCTTACGTTGGTAATATAGAGTACTGTACAGTGTTTAGAGATAAACTGTTTTATTCAGCTGAGGGACATTCTTGCCCCCGTAAGGTTGATAATCTCTTTTAATAAGCTGAAATATGGTAATGTGGATATTTTTTACCATGAGGAAGAGCCAAGGATTTTGAAAACGTAGGCGATAACTTTACTACTTTTTTATTATTATTATTTTCCTTTCCTTATTTTTATATACAGCCCGCTTTGTTGGTAGTATTGGGAATTTAGTTAAGACGACTGTTGTTATCCTTATCGAATCCGATGTTACATTGGCTAACAAGTGTCATAAAATTAGTTGTGTTTTCTACAGATATCAGAAATTGTACCATTAATTTTGAGAGCATGGGCAAAATTCCATGACGAGGACTACAGGGTCAAAAAAAATCTTCACCATTATCATTATATTCATAGTGTGAATAAATAATGTACGGTACATGACACTCTGCTATGAAACTTTATAGATTAGTTGAAGAAATTGTTTGCGAGAAGTAAGTCTGGAAATGTGAGGAAGCAAGATGATGTGGCAAAAACAGAGAATCATTTTAGCTCCCTTACGTGAGGGAACTTCCCTCCAGCCAAACTCATACCACCGAATATGAAGGTTTACAAATTAATTACAGTACTTGCCTGCCAGAACTGAAAAGGAGAACATGAGGAACCAGGCTGAGGTGGCAAAAGCAGAGACTATCAAGCCAGTCCCCAGCATGAAACCACACGCGAAGGTGACCTTCCTGCAGCCCACCTCGTCCAGTATAGGGCCGATTATGAAGCAGCTGATGCCGGTGATGAGCATGGCCAAGTTGAAGACCCACGCTGTCACGGTGGAGGAGGTGCCCCAGGCCGTAAACATATCGGAGAAGAGCAGGCCGAAGCTCACGACCGGGAAACTTAACATGAACTGGAAGAATCAGTGCAGAAGATTGTAGTGAGAGTGTCATATAAAAGGAGGGGATTCTCATAACCATTCCATGATTGTGTTAATTGTCCCATGATTCTAATAACCTTGTCATATTTCTATTAACAGTCTCGTTATTCGCTTAACCCTCTAGAGATTCAGTTGACCCTTTCGTGATTTTGTTGACCCTCTCATGATTCTATTACTGTAATTCTCTCATGTGTTATTCTGCTTTTGATCTATTAGCCATTTTATGATTCTATTGACCATCTCATGATTTTATCAATCCTAGCATGATTCTCTCAATCCTCTCGTGATTCTCTGAACCTTTTCGTGATTTTATTAACATCTCATGATTCTGTAACCCTCTCCTGATTCTATTAACCCTCTTATGATTCTGTTAACCCTCTCATGATTCTGTTAATCCTCTCATGATTCTATTAACCCTCTCATGATTCTATTAACCCTCTCATGAGTCTGTTAACCCTCTCATGATTCTGTTAACCATCTCATGATTCTATTAACCATCTCATGATTCTGTTAACTATCTCATGATTCTATTAACCTTCTCGTGAACTTGTTAATCCTCTCTTAATTCTCTTAACCCTCTCACGATTCTGTTAATCCCCTCACGAGTCTATTAACCATCTCATGATTCCATTTACTCTCGATTCTATGAGCTGTCGTGATTCTAACCATCTCATGACTCTATTAATTTCCTCATGATGCAGAGAGTGCATTTCTTTGAGTGATGTACTGTATAAAAATCTACTGATGATTTTTTACTTAATTCTCAATAAGCACAAAGTAAAAACGCCTGTGGGAGGTCCCTTATGAAAACAGTCCACCGGGTTTACGTTTCCAGTGAGCCGGGAACCATAGCGACAACAACTTTAAGATCTTGCCTGTAATATTGTCACTTGCAGGCAGCACGAAATTAAAAACAAAAAAAATGAAAATGGTCATGCTGTTAAGGTGACCGCCCCGTGTCTTGGATATTTTATTTCCCCATCATTGTAATTTCATCATGACTTGTTTATTTGCTCATAAGTATGCCTTTAAATACCTTCACTTAGTATATTTTATCTTGCAGCTGGTGATATACCCTCTGTAAATATATAAATTTTTTCCATTTGCCATTCGTTATCATGTAATAGATACAT
>JAGKTI010031876.1:0-12025 GCA_018397915.1 Birgus latro
TCTCTCTCTCTCTCTCCTCAAGGATACAGTTAATCTCTCCTGGGAGAGGCGAGTCCCAGGAGAGAACACCTGCCTTCCTGACCCCAAGTCTGCCACCTCATCATCCCCCGTCCCTCACTCTGTCATAGGCGTATTCTGCCTTTCCGTCATAAATAAAAATAAAGAATGAAAATTGGCGAATGAACAGAGAAATAAGTAAATAAAATAAAGGAATGAGGTGGTGAAAATATCCTTACTACTATAAAATGTAATGTTCGTGACCTGAACACACCCATATCATACGTAACATATTCATGTGTATATCCACACATATGCTCCTCATTTTTCACGCTCCACATCAGCCTCGTATATTATCACGAAAAAAAAATCCCCCCCCATTCTCCGTATACGGTCTCCGCCACCAGACGGCACCACTGTACAGTGGTATTGGCTTATCTGTTTATTTTAGCTATCCCTCAAAACACCAACACCTGCCCTAGTTTTCTCTGAAGCAACCAACCATATAGATGCCATATGCCAAAACCCTCGTCATCTTGTAAGTATAATTATGTAATAATCATAAACATTAGGGAGAAAAAATATTTTTAGTGCCTGCACAAATATGAGGCAAATACCTTGATGTACATTTTATGCTGTTTTGCTACAGCAAGATTTATCGCCAAAAATCCACAATCACAGGATTTTCCCCACTCCAGTTCCCGTGGTTTATGGGTTAATCCCTTCAGTACTCATGATATGTCTTATGTTGAATACAGTCGTTTGGTGGTAGCAAGGAGGAAAAAGTGTGTCACGGGATTGCTGGGAATGTTATTCTAAGGAGGGGAGATTATGTGACCTCCACCTCCTTTGCGTCAACTAAGTAGCTACAACATCATGCCAAGACTGACACTGCTGCTGAGTATTAGATAAGTGCGCAGCTCATCAAGACACAGTTCCTGCAACGTATGAACTCCTTCAACACTGACGTATTTCGTGTATTATTCTTGTTATATCCAGACGACTTTATTCACTTTCGTAGCGACATTTGGAACAAGAACATTTTGATAAAATATAAATTATCTGGCTCACAAGTACATATCTTTCCTAAGTTCATAATTGTCTGGATATTGAAAGGACATAATAAAAGTAAAATGAATGAAGAGGTTAAAGGACAAATATAAACTCGAAAGGGGCGAAGTGAAGAGCAACTGAACTTATATCGCTGGCGAGTTTTCCTTACGAAGAAGTATCAAAATAGTAAAATTCTTAATCTAGAAAATCCAACGACTTACATTTCCAGTACAGAAATGAATTGTTTTTGAACTTGACAACGTCAGTTGGAAAATTTCGTTCAGGACGTTGTACTGCAGCTAATACTTCTGATTTTTTTGGTAACGTACAAATAATAAATAATAAAAAAAAAAAATATCTGATCGTTCGATGAAATGCTGAAAACAGCTACCACAAACAATTGTCCGTATTGTAATGATATAAAGTTTCAGCTTGGCAAATATTCAAGTCTTCAAGATAACATACGCCAGATTAAGCGATATTCTGTTTTATTTTGGTTGACATGTATGCAGACGACTTTAAGATGATAAATTTATTGCAATATCATTATGCGACTGTGTGTGTTCTCTTTTCGGAATTGCAGACTAGCCATTTCTATAGCATAATATTTCTTCTTTTGGGTTTCCACTGAAAATTTCGGTTTATTTTCTCTCCTGTAATCAAGGTGTATTTTCCAGCCGAATGTTTTGCCGGAGGAAGTGGTGCTGCAGGAAAACTTTCTTTTCTGCCCTTTTCTCACACAAATTGGTTATATATTGTTATCAGTTTCCCTGGGGGTAGGGTTTTTTTTTTCAAGAATTCTCCCCCAGTATCCCTGCTTGTCGTAAGAGGTGACTAAAAGGGTTGGTGGTGGGTTACTGCCCCACCCCGTAAAAACAACTAACTAAAAATACGATCAAGAAGCCTCGGACCAGGACTGACCAAAAGTTGACGAAAAAGGACCGGATAAAGGACGTGGTAAAGATTGCAACGTGGAATGTTAGGAGTATGAATGATGAGGTGAAAGAGAGAGCGATTGTACAGGTGCTTGAGAGTGCGAAAGTGGATATATGTGGAATAACTGAAACTAAATGGCAATGTGAGAGTGTAAGAGAATGGGAGTATGGATGGGGTATATGCGCAGGAGTGGGTGAGAATGAGAGGGCGAAAGAGGGAGTGTGTATTGCTGTGAGCAACAGGTGGAAGGAGAATGTAGGAGAGTATGGATCAGTTGGGTCAAGGATTGTGTGGGTAAGAGTGAAAGTTGGACTACAAATGTGGGCAATTGTGTGCATGTATGCGCCAATGCAAGATCGTGTAAGTAGAGTGAGAGAAGAGTTTTGGACAAATGTGGAAGCCTGCTTGGAAAAGTTTGAAAGAAATGAGAGTGTGTTTCTGATTGGAAATATGAATGGAAAAGTAGGGAATGAGAAGGTGGATGGAGTGGATGGTGAGTGGGGTGTGCCTGCAGAGATGGATGAGAATGGCAGTGCTTTAGTGGACATTTGTGCTGGGAGGGGGTTGGTGGTAGCTAATACCCTCTTCAGGCACAAAATGATCTATAGGTATTCATGGCGAGTGGTGAGAAGAGAGGACGGTGGAATGAATGAATGGAAGGCAATAAATGACTATGTGTGTGTGGATGAAAGGATGAGAAGATGTGTAATGGATGCAAGAGTATATAGAGGTTGGGGGAGTGGACTTGCTGACCACCACTTGGTAGTGCCCAGAATCAGAATCCAAACAAGATGAAGAGAAGAATGGAAGGATAGGAGGAAGTATTTGTTACAAGGAGGGTAGAAAAGCTACAAGAGGATGGAATAAAGGCTGAATATAAAAGGGAAGTGGAGGAGCGACTGGGTAAATATAGATTGGAGCAGATGGGGGACGTAGAAGGTGTGTGCAAGGTATTCACAGAAGAAATCTGTGCAGCATGTGAGGTGGTGTGTGGGGTGAAGAGAAGACGAAAGGGGGTTCAGGGAACAGCATGGTGGACTGAAGAGGTGAGAGAGACTGTACCACAAAAGAAGAAAGCGTATAATGAGCGGATGAGGAACAGGGGCATTGAAAAAGCTGAGAGATGGACGAGAGAGTTATATGTAGAGAGGAGAGAGGTGAAAAGATTAGTAAGAGAGAGTGTCACGAATTTTCTACATCGTAAAATTATGTAACGTAAATTGTGACATCGAGTGATTTTGAGGGAGCAACGCTTGATTCTGAAATGCACGAGATTTCGCTCATTCTCTCAACCGTCCGCTCGCATACTTATATTCGCATCAAGTTGTCAAAACTTTCATCATTCTTTCGCGAGTGATTGTTTTTATGTGCAGATGGTGCATTCCTCTGAGCGATAATTTCTGAATTATCGCTTCCGCCTCCCTGGCCGTTACCAGCCACACCCTTTTCTCACGTTCCTCACGTCGGACACTTAAAACCATACCCATTCTGTCGCTAGTCGTGGTGCGTGCGGGTTGTGCTTTGCGAAAGCTCGAGTGATCACTTTTCTTAGCGATTTCATATCTTAGCTTGTATTGGCGTGAATCCCCGAAGCTTCCACCAGCTTGGTGATCGACAGCAGCACGGTCTCACCTATACCGATCAGTATTTTCTTTTGTTTTCCTAGGCTTAAGTTTTTGGGTTATTTAGCTATTTGTCTGAGTGTTTGAGTGAGTGCGTTTCCCTTTCTTGATTTGAATTGGAGTCATGTAACGTAAATTTATTTTCTTGTATTCAATAAATTTACAGTTCGATTTCTTGAGCTTTGTTAAATGTAACAGTCGTGTTTAATTTCCCCACATATTAAGTACATTTTTGCTACTCCACGTTAGCACAACTCTTTATATTAATCACGACTGGTACTTAGGCCAGCTTTTGGCATTAATCCTTAAATCCGTTGTGCTAGCTAGGAGTTTGGCTCAGCCAAGATCCTGATTATTATTATTATTATTATTATTATTATATGAATGTTAAAGGGAGAAACTAACTTTCTCAGAGGCCAACGGTACAATATTACAGCCTACTTGAGCGTCTAGTCTCTGCTGTGTACCGTTGAGAAAGTCTATAAATTCTCGACTCTAGAGAATTGGCGAAGTAAGCCAGAATAAAAGTGAAATCGCTACTTGATTTCACGAGTCTATCCTCTCGTAATAAATGACTCGATAGTCATTCCTAGCACACAGCACACATAGCTATACATTGTATACTCCAGTTATACAATATTACATTTTCCTCCTGAATTACATTCATCCCCCTGACAGAGAGTAAGAAGAGACTGGATGAGGAATTTGGAAGGAATTTGAGTGCAAAGTGGAGGGAATGTAAGAAAATGTTCTGGAAGGAGGTAAAGAGCGCTAGAAAGGGTGCCAACGAAGTCAGTGGGGGTGTGAAAGATAAAAATGGTAGATTACTAGTGAAGAAGGGAGAAAAAGTAAACAGATGGAGAGAACACTTTAATGAACTGTTGAACATAGAGAATGAAAGTAATGCAAGTATAAGTGGCTGGGGCATGGCAGGGAGAAGGAGGGTTGTGAGAAGAGAGGAAGAAATCACCAGGATGGAAGTGGTAGAAGCAATGAAGAAAGTTAAAATGGGGAAAGCCCCAGGAATTGATGGAGTGTGTGGTGAAATGCTGAAGCATGAGGGAGAGATAGTAATAGAATGGATGTGGAAGGTGTGCAGATTGGCTTGGGAGGAGGGTAGAGTCCCGGAGGATTGGAAGTCAGGTACAATTATTCCTCTGTACAAAGGAAAAGGGGAAAAAGCAGTGTGTGGTAATCATAGGGGCATTTGCCTTCTCAGTGTAATAGGAAAAGTATATGGTAGGATACTTATTGACAGAGTTAGGGAAATTACAGAGGAATTAGTTGGAGAAAAACAAGGAGGTTTTAGGAAGGGAAGAGGCTGTGTAGACTAGATATTCATTCTTAGATCCTTAGTGGAAAAGTTTCTAGAGAAGGGCAAGGAGTTGTATGCAACCTTCATGGATCTGGAGAAAGCATATGACAGGATGGATAGACAAGGTTTGTGGAAGGTATTAAGAATATATGGACTGGATGGGAAGTTGTTGAAGGCAGTGAAGAGTTTGTATGAGGGTGCTAAGCCTGCAGTGTGTGTGGATGGCAAACTGCGTGAATCTTTCCATTTGAAGGTTGGATTGAAACAAGGATGTGTCATGTCTCCATGGCTGTTCAATCTGTACATGGATGGGGCTATAAAAGAGATACAAGGTCGGGCAGTGGATGTTGGAGCGGCCCTAGTGAGAGAGGGCAGTGTGTGGAAACTCCCTGTACTGTTGTTTGCAGGTGATTCTGTGTTGTTGAGCGAAGACGAAGGGGAGCTGCAAGGCTTGGTAGATGAGTTTGGGAGAGTGTGTAAGAAACGGAATCTAAAGGTGAATGTAGGGAAGAGTAAAGTGATGGTCTTCGAGAGAAGTGAAGCCAGTGAATGTACAGTGAGATTGGATGGGAAGGATATGGAGAATGTGAGTGAATTTAAGTACTTGGGCAGTGCGATGAGTAAGGATGGAAGTCTGGAGGGTGAAGTGCTCGAAAGGGTGCAGCAGGGAAGGAAGGGTGCTGGTTCGTTGAAAACAGTGATTAGAAACAAGGAGGTGAGCATGGAAGCGAAAAAGTTGTTACATGGCAGTATTTTGATACCAGCTCTAACATATGGAAGTGAAGCTTGGACCCTGTTGGAAGGACAGAAGTCAAGAGTGAGAGAAGTGGAAATGAGTTATTTGAGAGGAGCATGTGGAGTCACATGGAGAGACAGACTAACAAATGAGGAAGTGAAGGAGCGTTGTGGTGTGGTTGAGGACGTGATGGGAAGCGTTAGGAGAAACACGTTAAGGTGGTTTGGGCATGTGGAGAAGATGGAGAGTGAAAGACTGACGAGGAGAGTGTATGTGAGTGAGGAGGAGGGGTGAGAGGGAGGGGGAGGCCGAGGATGAGATGGAGGGATGGAGTGGAGAGGTATATGAGAGAGGGGTGTGAGTTGGGAGCGTGGTAGTGAAATGGCAGGGGACTGATTTCTCGGTAGCGTGGTCGGAGGTACTTGTTGGGAAGTCAATGATGGGTTATTTAATACAATCAGAATAAAGTTGTGAGACGTATTATCAACGAAGGTGAGTTACAGGACTCTTGGGTTACAGAGTTTTATTGTAGATTTATCTTGATAGCGATTTACAATGATCTTAGCGTGACGGCCAGTCTCACCTTTCTCCTTACTTTGCCCTAATTGTGCTCTCCGGCATTCTCTATCCCCTTCTCTCCCTTTCTGATGTGAAGGGCTTCTCTCTGCCATTATATACAGGTGGGAAAGGATGTTTAGGTAAGGTAGTACTGTCTAATCGATCTCCTGTGGGCTTCCACGTGTTTGAATACATCATGAGTTTCTTGCTTGTTTAGACGACGAGGATATTTTGAGAAACATCATATGTTAGGATTCTTGATAGTCTGGGACAACAGACTGTGTACAGATATCATGTGAAATCAGACACTACATCCTGTACACTGTGTTATGAGATATATACTAATGCCTATATAATATCTACAGAGTGACATGAAGGCGATTTGTTTGTGGCCACCCCGTGCGGGATTGAGGCATCTGGCAATAGATAGATAGATAGATAGTTATATCGCTAATCTTACGAGTCAGTAAGCCTCCTGTTATCTGAAGTTCCTATGTCCTCTTATGTAAGGGAACCAACAACAAGGACGACAGTCATCATGAAACAGTGGCCGGTGTTCTCAAACCTTGTTGAGGCCATTTACAAGAAGCCTCATAGGCCCGTAATCTCGCCGGATGAGCAGGTTCCCTAAAACATCTTCCTTAACGATTTAGTCTCCAAGCTACTCATTAATATCCCCTGGTTTGCTTCTTATGTTTTTTTTTTTTTAATATCGGCATAAATTGCATGAATAACACAAGAATACAGGAACGGAGCAAAATCAAAAATAAGTCTGTAAGGAGGCGTTAGTAATCTTCGTAACGAACTAGAATACCGCCCACAGTCTTTCTGTGTGTGTGTGTGTGTGTGTGTGTGTGTGTGTGTGTGTGTGTGAGTAAATCACTCACACTCTCACTAACACTCTCACTTACTCACTTTCACACTGTGTGTGTGTGTGTGTGTGTGTGTGTGTGTGTGTGTGTGTGTAACTCACTCAATCACACTCTAACTAACACTCACTCACTTATTCACTCATGCACTCTCACACTGTCTCTCTGTCTGTCTGTCTGTCTGTGTCTGTCTTTGTGTGTGTGTGTGTGTGTGTGTGTGTGTGTGTGTGTGTGTGTGTGCGCGCGCGCGCGGGAGCGTGAATCCTGGCGAACCAGTGGCTTAGTAGGATATTTGTTACCCCTTCACTTTGATAACTTATTTCTCATTTAAACATACAACCAGCACATAATTATTCAAAACTTCTCGAAAAATCTCTCCCATGGGGAATAACTCGTGCGAAGGTAGCAAGTATATCAATTGGTGATATTACTAAATTCAATTAATTTATGATATTCAGCGTCTATTACATTAGGGGCAGTCATCCAATTATTGTCCTCGTAAATGTGTGCACGACCATACATGCCGCAAGCCACGCACCTCATGCATGGAAGCCGAACTGCCTGAGTGTGTCTCGCTCTGTCTACTTTCGTGTTATTGCGATGTAAGCACTTATGAACGAACTTATATACAGTATGATATCTGTCAATATTTGAATTTACAACTACATTAACTTATGTGTGCCCATTGTCCTCAATATATGCCGGACTGGGCATTTTCAGAAGTTAATAAAGGGGGTATCCCAGGGGTAATGACCTATGAGCTCCGCGGCTATGAGCTGATATGCAAAGGGCAGTACGCGTAGTACCCCTCCAACACAGTCCCTCACACAGGAACCCTGGGAGCTCGTGGGTTAAGGGAGATGATATTTTTAAGCAATATTAACCGTCATTAACAGAACAATACATCACCACAGAAAGAATATGATCTTTCAATTCATATTTTCACATTTTGTTGCTTATTTAACATTGGATTTACATATAAAAATAATGTCCTGTAAATGCAAATGACGGTTTACCACCACAGGCCAAATAATCAGTCTGATCCTAGTTCAGGGAACTCAACAATTTGTTTATCTTTTTTCACTGTTCTCTCTTTGCTTAAGAATTTTAACCCTTCTGTTCTCTCACGGTGAGTGCCCTTCTTGCCTTCGTCTGCTTAGCTCCTCTCAGTTTTACCTTGTACGTCACAATGATATGTTCAGCAGATACTCCACAACGCCTTCTCTCATGTCAGTGACACACCGGAACAAATTTCTTTTTACAAGCACATACGCAACTGTTCTCTCAAACATCTGTACAGTCTCTGCTCTGTGTATTTATGAATTTCTTTGACCTTAAACTATGAATATTTACAGAACTTTTTCCTAACACGTTCTTCGGCCGTTGTCCAGATCTGTTTATCTTGGCGCACAAGAACGATTTTGTCATTGACAGGTGTCGTGCCACCTTCTTCTGTCACAATATCCATCAGAAACACTTAACTGTTATTCAACAGTGTTAATTCTAGAACATGTCTGTCATAATAAAAGGTATATACTGTACTTGTTGAGTAATCACAACCATCTCTGTGATATTGTATTATAAAGATTATTGTGTTGCAATGCATAAAATACTTCGAAACTGAAATCACAGAAATTACTACGGAATGCTCCTCAGACTTCAGTCCTTATCTTTATGTATCGGGTCTTAGCGGTTCGTAAAGGTTCTGGAACCTCTAGTTTGACATATCACCTCTACACCCAGCTCATATGTTTGAAAGCCTCCCAACCCTATTTCTGGGGACAACCCAAAGCTATATTTCTGGGGGCAACCCAAAGCTTACCTCTTTATGTACTTGAGAAAAGGTCTTCCTGGTGGACTGGTAGAGTGAAACTATAGCCTCACGGTCGCCATACTGGTGTTCCGCCTTGGCAATCACCTGGCCGATGGTGTCTCCCCGCAGTGGCCATGTCCCGGGGTTCGACACATAGCTCCACTGAAGCCCGCCACCACCTCCACTACCATCGCTGCTGCTGCTCTGCCATCTGCAACAGGCAGCACCTCATTGATAAGCGATCTCTTCTGTTTTGAGGCTACAGTGAAATGACTGACTAAAAGTCATATCGATTCTGCCTGAACACTGAACCACGTCTTTGAATTCAGACTTATACCTGCATCTTACCTTTTCGAGGAATGACGTGACTCATCGAATGAGCATAAAACATGATGCTGACGGGCTCTTTGTTTGCCCGTGTCCCCACCTTTGCTTTGGGGCGAATATTCAACAACAAATCAACATCTTGGTACCATCGGAACAAACAACATACACTGACTTTTGCAAGATTAAACAAGCATTGAATTATGACTTCCACGTAAACTAATGTTACATACACACACGATGAAAACCACTAAGCTTTTTACTTGTCAAAGCTGTGGAAATGTAAAGTAGAAGAAATTTTCAGAAAGTCTGTTCACCTCCAGTAAAAGCTTTTATCGTCTTAAGAAACACTCTTCATTTCACACACACACACACACACACACACACACACACACACACTGGCCCAGACACAATCACACACACACAAAAATACAGACAGACACTGACAGACAGACACGCGTGCACACACACAGAACAGACCCAAGCGAGCACACACACACACCAAAAACATTATGTTTACCGGAAGCAAATAATTTGACAAGCTAAGGTATATTCATAATGTAACGCAAAGTGGCTGCTGTTTTCAGGATTATATACCTGTTTGTGTACATCGCAAGACTTGGTAAAGGAGCGCAACGAGATATTGTATTGTCTGAGAAAACTGAAATATGTTTTCACTACACTCAGTTCATTTACCGTACAATACTCATTTCCCTAACGACAGTTGTAGCCAAAGCCCACCTATTTCTTCGTCCCCCACAACTATCTTTTTTTTTTTTTCAAGGAAGAAGGAACCAAAGCCTGAGTCCGTAAAACAGTTCCTTCCAAGAAAAACAACAAAAATAATACAAAAGAGAGCCAAATTCAAGATCTGTTCATTTCGAGATGCCTGAACACACTGCGTTTGAATAACTGGAGGTCATAGGAAGTAGGAAATACGGACAGAGGGAGTCATTTCCAGAGTTGACCTGTTGCATAAATGAAGGACTAAGAGTAACGGTTAACTCTTGCATTAGAGAGTTGGACAGAAGGAAGGATGAGAGTTTGTTGCTAGACGGGTGCTACGCGCTCGTCGTAGAGGTGGATGAATGCAAGCAGACAGTTCAGAGGAGCAGTGACCATTGAAGTAGCGATAGAAGAGAGATAAAGAGGCAACAGTGCGGCAAAGAGACAGAGGTTGAAGGGAGCCAGGAAGAGGAGGAGAGTTGATGAGACGAAAAACCTTTGACTCCACCCTACTGGGATGAGCTGTATGTGGGAAGCCTTCCCACACATGAGAGTTGTTGTACTCTAAACAGGGGCGAATAAAACCTGTGTATAAAGTCAACAACTGTGCAGTCGGCTTAGCACACCTAATCTCTTGGAAGCAGATTTTACAAGAGATGCAGTTTGATCTTTCCAAGATAAGTCCCATGTGAATGAATCCCTCAGGCTTGTTCAAGGATGATGCAGGATTGAGCTGGATATTATTAAACATTAGTGTGTACTCCTGTGGAAGATTTTCACGAGTTGATAGATGTAAAATCTAAGTGTATGATGCATTAAAAACAAGTTTATTTTTACCCCAGTCAGAGATACGAGCCAAGTCAGATATTAGGTGTGCCATAGCCCCATCCCTTGTTTGTTGAAGTAACTGCTGAGAAGGACGTTGGGGAAACCGAGTGGAAAGATGAAGGGTGGAATCATCAGCATACGAGTGTATAAAGGTAGATGTACAGCTTAGAAGATCATTGATGAATAAAAGAGAGTTGGTGATTGGACAGAACCTTGAGGATCACCACTGTTAATAGATCTATGAGAAGAACGATGGCCGTCTACAACAGCAGCTATAGAATGGCCAGAAAGGAAAAAAGGAGATTAAAGAATCCCCAGAGCTAGACCTTACAATGAGATCATATAGCCCCGCTAGGTAACAGGTGGGCGCTACCCCTCCCGGCACGACAGTCCTGGGCATGGCTGGAACTCGCGACCCCACGGTCACGAGCTCAATGCTCTACCTCTGAGCCACCGTGCCCCCGACCAGAAAGGAAGCTATAGATGAAGGCACAGATAGAAGGATAGAAACTGTAGAGTGCAGTTTGGAAATTAAAGATTTATGCCAGACTTGATCGAAAGCCTTTGAGATGTCAAGTGCAATGGCAAAGCTGCCACCAAAGTCCTGAAAAAAGGATGAACAGGAGTCTGAAAGGTAGGTGAGAAGATCGCCAGTGGAGCGTCCCTGACGGAACCCATACTGATGATCAGAAAGAAGTTTGTAATAGGAAAGATGCTTTAAAATTTTCCAGTTAAGAATAGACTCGAAAACTTTTGAGACAGGATGTTAAAGCAACTGGACGATAGTTAGAGGGTTGGGAATGGTCACCCTTCTTTGGGACTGGCTGAATGAGAGCAAACTTCCAGCAAGAAGAAAAGGTACAAGTTGAAAGACAAAGGCGAAAAAGTTTACCTAGGCAGGGTGTAAGCACAGAAGCACAGTTCTTGAGGACAACAGATTGGACTGTCACGAATTTTCTACATCGTAACGTTTTGTTAAGTAAATCGTGACATCGAGTTATTTCGCGGGCGGTACGTTCCTCTGAACTATAACTTTTGAATTGTCGGTTCCGCGTTCCGCCCTGAACCGTTATACGCCCATCGCGCCATCTTCCCGCGCTCGTCGCGTTATGTATTCAAATCGGAGCTCAGTCTGTCTGTAGACACGGTCCGCGCGCTACGCCTCGCAAAAGGCTCGAGTTATTTTCTGATTTCAGATCTCAGCTTGTGTTGGCGTTCGTCGTAGCACCCACCTTTTTGGTGATCGTC
>JAGKTI010031877.1:0-12025 GCA_018397915.1 Birgus latro
CAAGGCCGGGGCATGAAGGGGAGAGAGGAAGGCCGGGGCATGAAGGGGAAAGAGCAAGGCCGGGGCATGAAGGGGAGAGAGCAAGGCCTGGGCATGAAGGGGAAAGAGCAAGGCTAAGGCATGAAAGGGAGAGAGCAAGGCAGGGGCATGAAGGACAGAGAGCAAGGCCGGGGCATGAAAGGGAAATAGCAAGGTTGGGGCATGAAGGGGAGAGATCAAGGCCAAGGCATGAAGGGGGAGACAGCAAGGCCGGGGCATGAAGGGGAAAGAGCAAGGCCGGGGCATGAAGGGGAGAGAGGAAGGCCGGGGCATGAAGGGGAAAGAGCAAGGCTGGGGCATGAAGGGCAGAGAGCAAGGCCGGGGCATGAAGGGCAGAGAGCAAGGCTGGGACATGAACAGGGGAGAGCAAGGCTGGGGCATGAACCTGGAAGAGGAAGGGTGGGGTATGAACCTGAAAGAGGAAGGATGGGAACTGGGAAGAGGAAGGGTGAGGCATGAACAGGAAAGAACAAGGGTATGCCATGAGATTAAACTGAGAGAACTAGAAGTGAAAGAAAAAGAAGTTACATTAACATCGGATTATGAATTAAAAGAAGTGTCATTCAAGGAGAAACTAGCTGCGTTTAACCCTGCTAAGGTTTCTTCCCCTGTTCCCGCCTTTGATTAATTTGATATCGATGGGTCGTTTAGGACTTTTGAGAAAACAGCTAGGAGGAACGGTGGCCTGAGGACCAGTGGGTGTTGGTGGAAGTTCCTTAACCCCTTAACCTCGGGTCGTCAATTTCGTGAAGGTCGGGTGCAATGGATAATACCGCGTGGCGTCACTTGAGTGACTGTTATTTTTAATTCCCACGGGCTTTCAGGTGGTGACTTGTATCATCTATCAGCACTGCCAATATCCTACAATAGTCAGAGCTGCTAATGTCATCAGTACTCCCATCCATTGTTGACAATTTAGCCATTTTCCCCCATTCTAGACTCAACTCCCTACCTCCCCTCCATTACCCTCTTGTGTCGTCTGCTCAGCCGCTCTGCGCTAAGTAAATCTTCCCCAGATTTTTCCACTGTTTTCATCCATTGAAATGAGCCCTATGCCCTATTCTCATACATCCAACCTGCACTCGTTTGCTAATTTCCCCTGATTTTTTCCCCCGTGAAATATGCCGCATGAGCTACTCTCGTAATATAAATGTATATAAGAAAGGAAGGGAGAAGCCTGAGTGATATTTATATTCACCTGTAACTACCTAATTTATTATGTATTACCTAGGTTTCCTGCGACTTATTTCTTAGCTTATATATTAGCAGCTGACATTTTCAACTCTTGACTACCGAGATACAGTCAGTTCGCTCTCGTCCTTCACGGTGAAATGACTCCCCTCCATTTCTGCCGCTTTTGCGCCTATTATAAAAGGCCCTGTGGCCTCTACCTCTACTAAACATCGTGTGAGAAGCGGTAAAGGACTGTAGATATATATAAGTGTAATAAAGTACTAGAAATAATAAAGTGTGAGTGTATATGAGTACGAAATGACAGAATATCAGCGGCGAATTGGCGCGAGTGGGAGGCTCGTACGTGCTCGTATTTTACATTGCTTTCACAGTGGGTTTTTTTTTTTTTTTTTTTGGGTTTCCAAACTACTTGGAATTCATTGAATAGTGTTTCTAGTGATAATATCTGGCAGTTGTATTCAGATTAGGGGATGTCGGGAAGTGTAAAGTGGAGACAGTTACCCAACTTCAGAAGTCTCCACAAATCCTACAGTAGTCGACGAGTGCCAAAAAAACATCCCAGGAGAAAGCTGAAGGTATGTGCCATATGCATATGTAATTATAATATTCTAGGACTAATAACTGATTTTTGGCAAATATTTTTAAAAAGTCAGTCGGAGCGCGAATATCCCCGCGGGAATGGTCCGGCGTGCCTCCGACAACCCCGTGGTGTAGGGGTTAAGTATGTGGCAAGGCTAATAGAGTTTATAACTGTTTAGACCAGAACAATGACTAAGATACAGTAAAAAAAAGAACATCCTCGCCGGTTAAGCTATCACGCCAGATGGATTCAGGCAGAAGTTTCGTAAACTGACTAAATCCTTTTCACACACTTTCGTTGAACTGCTCAAGAAATGATTAGAGGTTACAGAGATCACCACATTCCTGGATTTGATAAACTTGGTTGTCCTGGAGGAGTGGAAGAGTAAAATACCATTTCACATTTTGAAGCATGTGGAGGAGCGTGGGGGAAATTGATTTTGGATGTGTGGATGAGGTGGCTGAAACGTATGCCTTGCGGGTGGAGTCAATGGGCAATAGGGGACGTGGTACGTTGTTGTTGTTTAGATTCGTCCACCTTCAAAGAAGAGTGGACACGGGCAGATGATGGAAGCCCGTCAGAGATTGTGTGTTTAGGTGCTGATGATAAAAGATGGGAAGAACTGGCTTGATCCAGTTAACCTGAAGTGACGGAGGATGTGAGACATGATGTAACTGAGAGCAGCCACATCTTCGGCGTGAGTCTGGCAGGTGGTGAGGAGGCAATCTTCATGCAGGTGATCGAAGTCGGAAGGCATGTGGAGGTGGTAAAGGGCCTCGACGACGTCGGCAAAGTTCTCCTCTAAGTACTGGGACTCCTGGTCACGAACTTGGTCCATGGTGAGGGACTCGAGGTAGTCGTGAGTCCCGGTACTCAGAGGCGGGAGAGTCGGGATCACACGCTGCTGACGATCTGAAGGGGAAGAGGGAGAGGATGGAAGACTTGGGTGTTCAGTCTCCATCTCTTCAGCAGGAAGCAGTCGTGGTTTCTTCCCCTTCTTCTTCTTTTTCTTCGGTGGTGAGGGGGCGACGGAGCGGCACGAGCCTCCACGTTGAGCTGGTCTCCTGCTGGTGCCACGTCAGGAGAAAATTCGACGGCGGCGCCGACAGCAGCAGGTGATGGTGAAGGAGGGGTGTGGTCGCCTTCGTCCTGCTGTATAGAAGGGACGGGAGAGGTGGCTCTCTGCTCAGCTACTGACGGTAGGTGGTGGGTACTGTCATGTGTGGCATCCATGGGCGGGGCAGAGGTGGTGGTGAAGGAGGAGGCACTCGCTCTGTTGAAAGGAGCGTCAAGCTGCAGCCTTTCTCGCGGTGTTATGCGATGTAGGGGAGGCTGCAGCGTGGTGGAAGGATGCTCCTGACGAAGCGCTTGCTGAGCTTCACGAGCGAAGCTCTGAGAGATGATAACGCGCGGCAGACCGTTCTTCTAAAAAATCTGAGGGAGTAGAACAAGCAGTGCCGCCTTATCATTGCCACAGAATGCTTTCGCAGTCGCAATGCACATAGCAACGATCGTCTCCATATCACCAGAACATCGAGGATCATCCGGCCGGCCTTCTCGGGCCGAGGGGCGCCGCCGTGAATGGGAAACGCCCTTCACGGCAACACCTCCCGGCCCGGTGACGCCCTTAGCCTCGGGACCCTTTGGTGTCTGGATGATGTTGAAAAAGATCGTCTCTCCCTGGCCTAACGAGTGCGAAGGCCGCCGTGAAGAGGGAGCAGCGATCCTGGAACGGTGCACAAATACATCGGCACCAGTATTCTGGCGCCGAATGAACCCGTACCCTGCTGTCACACTGTACCACCTCAAGGAGCCTTTGATGGACTGTACTCCTCCTTCAGGCCCAATACTGCTGGAGTTAGCCCCCCTTGACAGGTCGTAGGCTGGAGCAGTAGAGGAAGAGGCCATGGTAAGGAGAGACGTGGTACTTCCCAGCGTGTTAAGTCCTCCTCTGATGATAACCTTAGGTATACGAGTGGTAGGTCAAAAAGTCCCACCTCATACTTCCTCAATCCAACCAAATCTTTATTGTTCCTACTGTAAAAATCCAGGCCATATGATCCAGTTTTGTAAACATCCAATATGTTGAACTTCTAAAAATGGTTCCCTGGATCCCAAATTTAACCCAGATATCTAATAAATCTGATAAACCAGAAGCAGCCACCATGGAATGGCCCCATCAGGATCTCTTCTCTTCTTTCATCTACAAGGGAAAAATTTCGGTAAGAGATGGATCTCATTCTTTCCCTATTCATGTACGACGTGACACAGGCACAGTCTATCCTCATGCTTAACCTCATTACCCATTTATCTACTGCCTTCACTAATGAGTGTTCTACTTTCAGACCTCTCATCTCAATCCTCATCTCCTTTAGCTACAGTGTAACTCCAGTGTCCCTTGATTACTGGAGAAGTGCCGGTAGCCGTTAGGAAAGATCCAGTGCCTGTTAGAGGCGTTCATTTATTATTGGGTAGTGACTTGGCGGGAGACCTAGTTGTTTCCAACCCAAAGACAATTGACTCCCCCTTACCGGACAATGCCGCCACTGACCTTGAAGAGACCCCACCTCAGCTTTTCCCATCTTCTGCTATCACCCGGTTGCAGAGTATAGAAAATAGGCCCTCCTCTTCTATAACCACCTCCAAGATCTTCCTGTCCACAGAGTCGGACACATACACAAAAAAATAAATAAATAAATAAGACCATCAACAATGATAGCTCATTAAAAGTCCAAGAATCTGATCCATCCTTGAATAAACTTTATCATGCAGCAGATGAGGGTAAAGATGTTAAAACCCTTCTTTGTTTTTATTATCAAGATGGAGTTCTGATAAGGGCGTACAGGCCACCTGAGCTTATCCATTTGGACAAATGGTCTGAAATACATCAAGTGGTGATTCCCTCCTCAATCAGACCAGCATTAATATTAATTTTTTCACCTATATAGTTAACACACACAAATCAATAATTTCATAACACCATTCCTTAGGAAAATGAGTTTCTTTTAGCTGACTGATATGACAGGCATATTCTCATCCCCACCAGATTTAGTGCCAAACGAAATACAGACATCAACAAATACCGATCAACAATCAGTCACGAATGCCAATTCACAACTCGCTGCAAATTCCGATTCACGGTTAGAAGAACAATCAGATGAGCATCAAGTACACGACTCACACCACATTCCGCACAAAGTAGGGATGACGAAATAGATGATAATGATGATAGTGAATTTGATGATGATGGTGTTGATAATCATGGTGAAGAGGAATGGAAACCTTCGGATGTAAACAATGACGACTTTAGAGCTTTCATCCATACATATGAAAACCTAGTAAAAAAGGTTCACAGATCAGGTAGAACTTATTCAACTGTTCCTTTACATAACGATAAGGGATCACAGGTGGACCTAACACAACCTACCAACATGGTAAACAACGCCGCGAACACACATCCACCATCCGCACCTCACGTATACTTTTACCATGAGGACGCAACCTCCCCAAAATTTTCAGGCACAAAGTAAGACCGCATCAACATAATGTCTCTATTAAACGATTGTGAACAGATCTTTTTTAAGAGACATGTAACAGACGAGAGTGAGAAAATCGCCACACTTTCATTAAGATCAACCATAAGAGGTGCCTGGCTTTCAACTTACTTAACCCGTCCAGTCCCGACCGGTTTTTCACCCAGCCTAACCCCAGATCCCGACCGATTTTCGACTTTTTGATTTTTGGCTGAAACCTTCGCTTTTGGTGAGAAACATCGAAAATTCATAGTGAAATCGCGATACTGAGGTTAGAAATGTTGATACAGGTGTCACTCAACCTTACGTCTTCCTTCTTTTTCAGGGTACCTGGCTAAAGAAAACGAACTATAGAAGGATTATCTAATTCAAGCCACTTTAAAGTACATATTTATTTCATTTATTTGGTACGAATTTATGTGTAGTACAAGTCTATATTGGTTTTCACACATTAATATAGGCATTTATAAGGATTGTTCACTCACTCAAAACCCCAGCATATGGCACCTTCCTTTACGACATTACCACCTCATCACTTCTGTTTGTTTCTACCTCTAGCTTCTTTGTTTCTTTGTCCTCCACCTCAGGAATCGCTTTCACCGTGAATCTCGTCATTGGAGAGACCGTGGAGCAATATACTTGTACTGGCCACGTTACTGCTAACATGTGAATTGCCCAGTGTGGGGGGGGCGGAAGGGGGGGTTATATGGGGCCAGGCAGTATCACCGCTTGACAGCAGGTAGAGGAAGGTCTCCCACATATGCCTACCAAAAATCACCCACGAATGTTGAAAAATGTGCATACAATGGGCCTTGCAATTGAGTGACGTACGATGCACATCGTTGGGTCTGTCCGCGGAAAAAAAGTAGCGACGTGCATCGTACGTCGGTGGGACTCGGCGGGAAAGTCGGAAAAGCTCCTAAGAGCTAACACATATGAAGAGTACAAAACAGAATTTCTGAAGAAATTCTCTGAGGGTATAATTTTTTTTGCCAGGTATACTTCCAGAATTACATAAGACTGTGGATCTTATGAAAGAACATACAACTAATTCTGCGCTAGGTGAAATAACAGCAGATGTTTCTACAATTAAAAGAACATTGTTAGCCATCATAGAGAAATCCAATTGGGTAACAAGATGGCAAAATGACGCCATTTCATGTCGTAGACATCCTTGGCTATGCAGCTGCACTGTGCAAATTACCAGATAGGACACTAAAAATTGTGAAGATGATCGCTTACACCCCAGGAAGGTGCTTGCTAGATTTCATGAACGAGGTAGAGATGAATTGTAGCAAGTCAGGAGTGACCGAAGCACAGTCAAGCATGACCAGAATGAGAATTACAGAAACGGTGTCAGCAGTGAAAACACCTACACCAAACAAAGAAAATAATCGGTCGCGACCCGAAAACAAACAAAACAAACCACCACAAACAGCGAGGCATCGCTCACAGACACCAGGCTACGAGCAGTCCCAAAAGTTTGTGAGCAGTCCTAGCAGAAGCCGTGCCACAGACAAACCAAAGTATGGGAAGTCATCTTGAAGATCACAGTCGGGAGATAGGTCTACTCTATGTTATTACTGTGCAAATCCTGGACACTCAAAAAGTGAGTGTTTCATCAAATGTAAAGAGGATAAACAAAAGACACAAGGTCTAGACCCATACTGTCGCCACCATAAGGCGCAGGGTCACTAGACCTCCAACTGTAAAACGGTGGAGAAATTGGTCGCTGCTTTTAAATGTGGGGAAGGACAAGCCACAACAAATGACCAATCATAAATACAGACAAGTCTAAATCACATGGGAGGCGTGCAATTCAGATAGGAGGCGTATTAGGAAATGAATGTATTTTAATGCCAGCTATATGTGAAAACACACACATTTCCTTATTCTTGGATACAGGCTCTCCAGTGAATTTAATAACACAAGAAGAATTAGATAGAATTTTTAGAAATAAGAAGAAAGTAACCTTCCTAGCAGAATCTGATTTAGACTTATATGCTGTAAATGGTAAAGAAATTGCGGTTGAAGGCATGATACGATTAAACATGAGTTTTAATGAGACAACAAGACAGATCTCTGCTATTTTCTATGTAGTAGAAAATTTAGCAATAAAAGCCATGTTATTAGGCCTACAAACAATGAGAGCAGAGAAAATAATTTTACTCCCGCAAATGAATGGGATAGAGTTTGACGTTTGACAATGAATTCATGCAGGAATTATCAACAGATTTCTTACCTATCAATAGTAGAGAGCCAAAAAGAACTGGAAGTATTAAACATCTAAATAGAAACAAACAAAAAGACGATGTTAAAGATGCCTTCACACCGCCTACATCCTCCCAGACTAGGGACAGGGATAACGATCATAATTCATCAGTCTTTCCCGCCCATCTTACCCATAACGTAGTTATTCCACCTAATTCTTATATGCCTATCACTATTAAAAGTCAGTTAAAGAATAGTAATGTTCTCGTCTTAGAGGAATCATGTAAAGTGAAAGGAATGTCAGTAGAAAACACATTATGTCAGGTGGATAACGATGGGCAAACTCAAGTGTGTCTAATTAATCACATGAATGGAGAAGTACGGATGAAAAAGAGGACTTGTCTAGTCAACACAGAGAAATGCCCGGGTCCAATAATGGAAACAGTTATATCCGGAACAACAAGCGAGATAAAGTCTACGGACAGAGAACAAATAAAAAAATCTGGTTCACTGAGGAGAATTTCATGAAGAACACGATCTCTTAAACCTTCTGGAAAAACATCATAACACAGTAGCATTATCAGGAGAACAATTAGGGTGCACAAACCTGATTAATCACAAAATTAACGTGCCTCCAAACACACAACCTATTTTTGTACCGGCCTATAGGATTCCACATTTGCTGCGTACCCTTGCAAACCAATATGTTGAGGAAATGCTAAAACTGGGAGAAGAGCAAAATGGAAATGCACCATTGATAACTACAATGTACATATTCACTACATACAAGGCAAAATAAACTCAGTTGCCGATGCGTTATCTAGGAACCCAACAGCTATCCATGTTGTGGCATTAGACTTCAAGGGAGACATCCCAAACCATGATGAAATCTCTAAAGCACAAAGACTTGATCCCACATGGTCTAAAGTCATATATAAACTAGAAAGTGGCGATGACATGCAATTGCCCAAGCTACATACACCACTTGAACAATTCACTATAGTCAATAATGCCTTATACAGGATCAACCCAGGACAACCGAAACACAGAAGAAATAATAAACAATTAGTAGTACCCAATGATATGATTCCTCAAGTATTAACAACGATACATGATAGTCCACATGCAGGTCATCCTGGTAAAGATAGGACTGTTAAACAAGCCCGGCTATCATACTACTGGCCAACGTTACGAAAAGATATACACCGTCATATTGACAGATGTGAGTCAAGCGCAAAGCACAAAGATTACACATTATCGCCTGCACCCATAGGTAATTACCCTGTACCACAACAACCATGGGACGTGGTCGCGGTTGACTTACTCAAGTTACCAGTATCATACAAAAAACAATAAATATTTATTCGTTGCAACAGATCATTTCTCACGATATGCAATTTTAGCCCCAGTTAAGGATAAGACAGCGGAAACAGTGGCAAAAGCAATAATAGACAACATTGTGTGTCGCTTTACTACCCCAAGGGTATTAATAAGCGATAATGAAGGTGAATTTTACTCTGAAATCTTGCACGAAATATGCAAACAATACAATATAAAAAAGGTTAATGTTTTAGCCTATCTCCCGGCATCCAATGGGTTAGTAGAGAGACAAAACAAAAAAGTATTAGATGTGCTACGACACATTCTCAGTGAAAATTATGCAAGCTGGGATGATTGGGTTCCCAGAGTAGAAACATCAGTTAATGGATCTATAAATAAGTTTATGGGAGACACTCCTCATTTCATTACTTAAGGGACAGATAAAAAATTACCCTACGAAATACTCGAGGGTTAAAGTCTGCCTATATATAACTATGACGATTATCCTAAACTCCGTTTGCGTGAATTCCACGAGATACACAAGAGAGTAAAGAAACAATTATCAATGTCCAAGGAAGAAATGACGGAGTCATTCAATATAGCAAAAGAACCATCAACGTAGGAGACATTGTCTGTGGAATCATTCATACTAGAGACAGTAAGCTATCTCCAAAATTTGAAGGCCCATATAGAGTAATTAAGAAGACAGCGAACAAGGCAGTAATTAGGTCACTGTCGAGTGGCGAAGAAAAACAAATTCATGTTGATCATTTAAAAAGAGTCCCAAGGGAAATACCCAGCAATTATACAACCTCGGACGCCGCCGAGAACCCAAACAATAAATATGAAACCAATCACGAGAACAGCAATACTTACAAAAATAAATTAAGATCATACAACAAACAAACAAACAGGTGCAACAGTGGCTACAACTGCTATAATTCAGGATTTACATGATCTGGGTGTCGACTTGGATTCCTTCTATAGGTAGAACAACGAGCGAATTGTTGTTCTCCATGAACCAACGGTAATGCACATCATCACTGTCAACGAACACAGCATAAATGGATTATTAATAGATTTTTTTCTCGGTAGCTTATGATGAGGGGACTTATAGTATGGATTCTCATCTATATAACAAGAGGATCAGCTCACTTAGAATCTCAACATATAGTAAGGCAAGGATGTCTTATAGCCCCTACGGCCTCGGCAGTAATTGTGAAGCACATCTTGAGTACAGAAATAAGTTTGGATGAAATGTATGAGTTACCCACGTTGCTAGAAAATATCTCCAGGCCACTGAGAACGCTCGAAGTGGGGATAACGAGTCCTATTTCAGGCGCTCATACCACAGAGGAGGTGAATGAAATCGTGAAGTTAGCGAAATGGAAAATGGAATACACCAAGACAACCATGCATATCATGATCCACGGTCTCCCATCTCGTGGAACGGAGGCATTTATAGATTGGAACAACATCACACGTAGGCGTGAGAAACGCGGTCTGTTCGATCTAGGTGGTGCCATTCTAGGAAATATATTTGGACTGGCTACAGAGAAAAATCATCAAGAAATAAACAGGTTTAATAAGATTGCTCAGGTATTAACATATCAACATAAACTAGTCGAAAATCGGAACACGGTCATGATGACCATTGTTAAGAATCTCAAAAAGGCAGAAAGTATAATTCACCAAAGTGTGCACAAAACAGATGCCATAGAAGGAAACCTAACACTATTCCAACGCTTCTCAGTAATCGTGGAGCCCATTGACATAATACTACTCCAGTTACATAACACTAGAGTTCATTATCAGGCAACGATGAAAGCTATAGCAAATGCAGGTAATGTCAAAGTCACCACTTATCTACTTCCACTCCATGACTTCCGTCAGATCATCAATCAAGGCATACATAAACATAGTTTGAAGCCTTTATTCCAGGGCAGAAACCTCATGCTTTATTACCCATACCTAGAAGCAACTCGAACTCCATCAGTAATAGTTCATGTACCATTCATAACAGATGATATGTTCACAGTCTATCAAAATATACCTTTTTCCTTCTAAGAATAACGGCACTTTGGTCATCATCAACAGCATCACCAACATCGAACTATTCATGGTCTCCAAGAGACAAGACACAGCCACTTTCGCCAGTCATTCTACAATTGAACGAAACTGTCGTACATCCTTACATGCTATTCATCTTTGTCCTGCGTTCATCTTCACGTTTCAGCCTAAAGACACAGTCCCTTGTGTAATGGCTATCATCAAGAGTCATGACATTCATCATCACTGCAACTTCATATTGTCTCCAGATAAAACCATCATCCATCATCAGCGCACTGGGCACTCCAAGTTCTTTTACTTCACTCATAACACATCAGTTTTCATAGTGTGTCCAGATTTTTTTTTATGTGTCCGACTCTGGGCATAGGCTTCATAGCCTGCTATCAAGGCCCAGCAGTCCTCCTACATACCATACACCTCTAGATGTCACCACTTCTGTGCTAACACCCACCGTCCATATTGAATACATGCTAGGGCTGTCTCATACAGGACTGGTGTATTGGTATTAGCGGGGGTATTTTTACGACATGTCGGCGGGTCTTCTGGTAGATCAGTAAAGCCTAATTTAATGAAATTCAAATCCTTAAACTGTTCCCTGTCCCAGCGGAGATTTGAACCTGGGTCCGTCGGGACTGCAGGCCACCTCTCTACCGATTGCGATACACCAACATCTCATACCACAGCATCGGGATAATACATAGCACCTGACAGCTGTACTTGCACCATCCCTGTCCACCCTAGCTACAAACCATCACTATGCCATTCTTAATCACACACACAAATACTTCCAGCCACTACCTGAGATGAATTTGAACATGAGCACAAATATTAAGCTAACTTCACCTGATTTTGAAACTATGAGATTAATTAATGATACAAAGAAGCCCTGGGAAAAATTGAGTGTAAGTATGTTCAACCCTTATTATGTGTATAGCCCAGCTCCTACTGTTTTTGTGATCTTTTCCATTGTCTTTGGTGTATTACTATTCGCTATGCACAGAATGCAAAAAAGAATCTCCAACCTAGAGTCCCTTTTCAAGGGAGGAAGCGTGAACATTCAAGTGAGACCCCCCCCCCC
>JAGKTI010031878.1:0-12025 GCA_018397915.1 Birgus latro
AAGTTGGTTCTGACATTTAAGATGAAAGTGACCAGCCTCACTCATCCTTGAGTAGCATTACGTGGGTAATAAACCCCAGCCATCCCTTGGATATAAACCAGAGCCCCGTCTGGTGTGCAACATGAGGAATAATATCATTAAATTCCTCTACTTCCAAAAAATCTTCCTAGGTAGCCATGACGCACAGACAATGTTTACATGGCGCTCTTGTAAAGGCAATACAATCTTGCCGCAACCCGTTTTTGCGACACTCACTTGAAACTCAATATCAGTCAAAATGAATATCAAGATGATCTTGACTTGAAAAAGTCGCGAAAACGCGACTTAGGCCCTAGTACTCGTACAGTGGTGTTCATGATGCTGGCCAGTAAGGAATGGGCTCTCCACACACACACACACACACACACACACACACACACATATGCCCTCGCGCGCATGCAGAAAGCAAGAGAGAGAGAGAGCATAGTGATGGCCTTCTATGCTCGTCAGATTTGGCTCGAGATGTCTGACACCAAGTTGTAAATGTCGAAATGAAAGTTCCTTCGCCACAGTGATAGCCACCACGAAAAATGTGCAGCATTGACTAGAGTGTGATTTACTTAGCATCATATGGAATGCAACAAATATTGATGGATGCATCAACATGTAGTATATTTCTGAGAGAGAGAGAGAGAGAGAGAGAGAGAGAGAGAGAGAGAGAGAGAGAGAGAGAGAGAGAGAAAAGACGTGAGGTGTGGTGTGAAACAAGGCTCTGGAGACTCCATAGGACAAATGTTCACCTCTACCAGTCTCACAACAACCTCTTTACCTGCTCTAAACACAGTTTTAGTAAAATAAAGTCTCTAAATAATTCAAAGAACATCATCTACTTAAATGCCAGAATTTATTCCAGACACCAATAAATAGCCCTGACGTCGCACTACTGCTCTAAATATGGCCTAATCTCTCCCTGGAAACTAAAAATTTTATACCGGATTAAATAAGTAGGGATAATTACCAACATATTGATAAATGTGTTAAAATATGTCTACAAATACACTGATTTTCATTTCAAACCAATATTTTTGCAGCATAATAGTCTGTCAAATCGAGCTGGCGAGCTGAAGGCGAAATACTTCCGCTAACTTTAGCACAGTTACTCTCAAAATCCTTATTTCAAAATTAAAAGTTAAATGAAACACAAAATTTGGCCCGAACTTCCAGTAATTACTTGTGTATGAACCTATGTGGTCATAAAAATGATAATATTTTCCAATTAAAAGTGCCGATTCGGTAAATGCCGCCGATTCCGTGTTTCGTCGCACCCGGCTGGAGCTGGATTGCTGTCCACTGGTTATTATCACTGCAAGTCTCCTTCCAGGGAGCTAGAAGTACCATCATCAGCAGCATCACCACCGCCACGGCGGCAACAATATCAGGAACAGTGGTTGATAAGGGAGAGTGGACTGTGCCCAAGTATGTGGACTAAATTAACTCGTGTTAATAAGGTACTGTGCGCGGCGGCGAGTGGCAGGTGGAGTGACACTGTCGAGCATGGCAACAGGGGTGGCCCGGTGGTGGTGTTACATTTATGTTTCTTCTGCTTGACCTTCATATCTTATCACAGTAGAGATTATGTGGTTTAGCACTCAACGACGGGGAGGAGAGGAGCCACGCTAAGGACACTCACACACGTCCACCTTCGACAAGAGCAGGGTTGACCAATAGGATTGAAAGGAAATCAAAGAAATACATCAGCTACCCATATGATACAATTTCTGTAAAATATGTTATAATAGAAAACTAAACTTTATGGCACAAACTATAATAAATGTCTTACACATCTTGCTGTTTATTCCTCTCATTCCCTCTTTTCTTTTTCTTTTCCTACCTTTTTCATTTCAGACTTTTAATCGTTATCCTTTCTCTCCTTCCCTCATTCTTACCCTCAATCCTTCCTACTTCCCCTTCCTTCCCTGTCCTCGTTCACTTCTTCATTTCTCTTTCTTTTTCTCCTCTGTCATCCTTTTTTTTTTTTTGTCTTCCTTTGAATACTTCTTTCTGTATTCCCTCCCTCCTTCCTGTCTACCTTCCATTCTGACTTCCTGCTCTATTTCCTCTCTTTGTCTTTCCATTTCTTGTCGCATTTCTTTCTTCCTTTCCTCTTTCCTATACTTCTTCCCTCCTTCCTTCCTTTCTCCTCCGTTTCCTTCTTCTCTCCTACCTTTCTTTCTTGCTTGCTTACTCATTATCTCTTGCAAGTTTCTTGCACGGGCAGCCTATACAATATTACCGAAGACTAAGTCGAGGGCCTCAGCGCGCTTGAGCCAGTGTCATTATGCAGTGGGTGATCTGGCGCTGAAGCCTCCCATGGCACTCAGTTGACATGCGTCAGTCATAATGCACATTCCCAGTAGCATGACTAACATACCTGATGGTATCTGCACGTAGGTGCAAGTGTGTAAATATTTCACTGACGTGTTTTCAGTTCCATCCATTCATGTACCAGGCCCATGCTTGAACTTGGTGCACGTAAATATCAATATGCACTAGGTGATCCGTGCTAGAAGTTCCCATTTGTACTTTGCTTATTGGGTGCTTCCTGCACGAAGAACTTCCTACATCTGGCATTTGTATGCAGAGACCACGCATGTACTAAGAGCATGCTCAGACTTGGCGAATGAGACACAAGGATGATATTTTCCCGTCCGTCCTCCCGTTAGGTCGCGCTCCAGCGGTCACAGTTACTGACGGATTTTGATGATACAGGTGTGAAAGGAATCCTCCCCACATGACGGTGTGCCCTCGTCAGAGTGTTGAACACACTCATACTTACCCTAAGGTCGCAATGACCTAAAATGTTTTAATTTACAAGAATATTGGTGTAACATTGGTTTCACTGGAAAGGGAATTCAAAATACAGTAATTAACACCCTCATCACAATTTTGATACATCCTACTAGAAACTGGTGCATTGCAAATAGATAAATAAATAAATTTAAAAAGTAAATAAATGAAAACTTAAAAAATGCACCTGTCTCTAACCATTAGGTGGTGGAGGCAGGCATGGAGTTAACGTGGAAGACAGGTTGTCAGGTAGGTAGGAATGTAGGTATGTCGGCAAGATGGTAGAGAGGTGGATACGGAGGTAGGTTAGCAGGTTGTCCTGGAGGGAGGTAGTCAGGGAGGCTGGTAAAGCTGTAGGCTGGCAGGAAAGTGCAGGTGGGCAGCAAAGGAGTCGGGTGGATAGGTAGGCAGGAAGGAAAGCAAGCAGATAGTAAAGAAGTATGTCGGGAAGTACCCAGAGGGATAGGTAGGCAGGGAAGCAGGTATGTAGGTGGGCAGGGAAGTGAATAGGGAGGTAAGTAGGGAGGTAGGGAGGTAGGCAGGGAAAGAGGTAGACAGGGAGGAAGGAAGGGAGGTAGGCAGGGAGGTAGGTAGATCACCAGTATTGGTTCCGCCATTGACATTTCTCTGGCGATCCTCTCAACTTTCAGACTTCTGTCATCCTCATTTCGGGACTGACGAAAGCTTTGCCACTGCACTTGACCTCTCAGAGGCTTTCAACCAAGTTCGGCATAAATCTTCAATTTTCAGACTGCCCTCTTACGGTCTCTATCCTTCTAGTTGTGCATTCTTCCCTAGCTTCCTATATGGTCACTCTATAGCTGCTTTTGTAGAAAGCCACTGTTCTTCTCCTAGAGCCAACAATAGTGGTGGTCCTCAGGGTTCTGTCCTGTCGTCTACTCTCTTTCTTCTCTTCATCAATGACCTTCTGAGCTGCACATCTAACCCTGCCCTCTCATTCTTTTCTTAAAGAGTCCATCTCAGCAGTTACGAGATGAGGCTATATCACACTAACTGATTTGGCTCATATCTCTGATTGGGGTTAAAGTAGCCTTGTTTTTAAGGCATCAAAAGGCATCATTCGACTCGTTAAGATCTTCTACAAGCTTCCCGTAACATTCAGCAATATACAAAACAATTCTGCATCATTCATCAGTATTCTTGGGGCTTCATTCTTTCAGGAACGATCATAGAAAGATCACGTGACCTGTCGTGCAATATCCGCTTCCAAGAGATTTGGTGTGCCAAGCAGACCCTGTGCCTTCTTTACTTTTGCGAAGATGCTAACTTCGTACACTTGCGTGGAGTGCAACTCTCATTTATGAGGGGCTCCCCACTCACAGTCGTTTCAACAGGGTGGAATCAAGGGCTTATCGTCTCATCACCTCCCACCTCTTTCTGACTCCCTTCAACTGCTCTCTTCGTCGCACTGTTGCGCCTTAATTTTTTCGCTATCGTTACTCCAGTGGTCACTGCTCTTCTGAACTGTCTGCTTGCATCTCTCCTTCATAATGGCTGATGCGTAGCACCCGTTTGGCAGCAAACTCTCACCCCTATTTCTGTCCACCTCTCTAATGCAAAAGTTAACTGATATTTTCAGTCCTTCATGTATGCAACAGGTTAGCTCTGGAGCTGTCTTCCTCAGATTTTATTTCCCTCTGTCTCTGACCTCCAGTCTTTTAACGTAATGCATGCAGGCATCTCGAAAAGTGAATGGATCTTAAATTTGCTCCCTTTTGTTTGTTCGTGGAGGGAATAACTTACTGCATCCTTATTTCTTTTGGTTCCTTCTTGTCCCTAGAAAAAAAAAATAGGGAGATAGACAGGGAGTTAGATAGGTAGGAAGGTAGGTAAATAGGGAGGTGGGTAGGGAGGTGAGTAGGGAAGAAGGTAGGTAGGGATGTCGGCAGGGGAAGTAGGCAGAAATGTAGAGAAGCAGGTAGATAGTCCGGTGTTTAGGAAGGTGAGTATGTAGGTAAGTAGGCAGGGAGATAGGTAACTAGTTAGGCAGGAAGCAGATAGGCAGGAGAGCAGTTAGGTAGCTAAGGAGGTACCTTGGAAAGTAGGTGAAGAGGTACAGTTAGTAGGAAGGTAAATGGGTAGGGAGGTAGGTTAAGTCGGGAAAAACAACAAGAAGTGTAAGTTAACCTTTTATGTACTAAAGGAATAATTTGCAGCTAAATACCCTCTGGCTAAATGATTACATCGTCTAAAAGAGTGGCTGTTAAACCTGGGATAATCGCATAGCAAAGGATCTACAGTATATGGGAAGGATTATACGGCACGTATTAGACAATATTTCGTCTTTGGGACCCTGGCGTGGCAACATGCAGTTGGTATTCATATTTTTAGATACGGAAGCATCTTTAGGAGCGGCTCTGTTTCCCAGTCACTCCCTAAGGTTTTTCAAAAACGAGGTGCTTCACTCCCGCCAACTTTAGCGGCCCCATATTACGGGCCTGATGTTTCTTCATCCATCTAGTAATTCTGTACTTGCTTTCCTTTCCCTTTTTCTAGTTCCCCAAAGATTATAACAGGCGACAGATAAATGCTTTTTCTGTTTCATCTTCAAGGGAGATATAACACTGCTGCCACAATTATATAACGGCTTTTCAGATTAAGACTAGGGACAAGTGTGTTTGTGGCAGGAGTTGAGTGACAGCAGACAAACACAGGAGACGCAGCTTGAGAAACTCCGCCACGATGCTTCACAGCTGATTGGAGTTTTCAGCTATAACACAACTAAAGACTTCCCAGTGCCAGGGGATTTTCTCTGCTACTGGTCTGAGTGAACTGTACTCGTATACCTTATGAGCAAGGGCCCACCTTAGGAGCTGCGGGGCCCAATTGGGAATATTTTTGGTGGGGCTCCCAGGTTCACAGCCACGGTCTGCAGAATCATTGATGTAAATAAAGTATGTTATAGACTTTATATCTCTATGGTAGAGTGGAAAACAATCAAAATGTGTGCTTAAAAAGTGCATGTGAGTTAATGGATCAAAAAGACCTACGATATATTTTACTACAAAACTACATACGTGTAAGCCTACAAGTAACCAAACAAAATGTGTAGATCACATTTGAAGAGTACATAATTCTCTGTAAAACCCGCAGTGTGGTGTTAGGTGTATGCTGCAATGTTTTCTTGTGTGTACTTGACAAGACTAGAGTAGATTTGGCCTACCCTAGCTCCCAAGCGCGGGGCTTCCTTAGGTGCAGGGCCTAGCTGGGGGCAATTGGTCCTGTTTGCTTAACGCCGACCCTGCTATGAGCGGAGCGTTGGAGCAGGCCTTAAGACGAACAAGGCCTGAGCACGTTTCGCTGACGTTTGACTAACTTGCAAATACGCTGATCTGGTTACATCAGGCTCTCGGCAGTTATGCTTTGCATTCCTAAAACTGTACCATACAGCAGCTATACATCAAGACATATACATTGTCATACAGCTAGTTACACATCAAATGAAGCACACGTAACAGAGATAAGACACAACAAAAATTCGTCATCTGGGTTTATGGTGCAGTTTACCGCTATACTTACTTTCTGAATAATAATCTGAAGTCCGCGTGCCCTTGTTATTGATCGTGGGATATTTTGATGGCCCTCTCTGTTTCCTCGACTGACCAGCCAAAGCCCAGTTATGCTGAATCATTCATTTCTGAGACTTGCTTCTCCTTTTTTGCTAACTTTCTTTTGATGACAATTTATTTTAAGAAACAGTGTGGTTGAGGCATTGCGGCCTTACTTTATACCACCTGTAACAATTAAATTTCCTTTGTTTTGTCCTGTATAGGTTGTTATATCTCCTGTATTGTGGTGTTCATTATAAGATTGAATATTTTTTGGTGGATGCCGTACTTCGTTAGTGTTTCCCTCAGTTTCGTCATGTTTGATGCAAAAGGTTTTAGCAAAGCAATTGGCTAATACAAAGAGCTATGAGTAGGACAACTTTCTTCTATTTATCAGTTATCTAATAAATTATGCACCTTTTTAGTCTGAAGCATGCTTGAAGGTCATTTAGGGCTCCTATTTGTTCCAAATATTGTTTTTGTTTTATTGTATGATATAGTGAGTAATGCTATGGGTCTTAAGTGTTTTACAGTTGGTTTTTATGCTTGGGTATTATAATTTTTTCACTTAGAACGGCTAAGATTTTTGCCTGTTTGGAGCTTATTTCACGTAGCTCAAAGGCAGTAAGACAATGCTACATCCTGTCAATAGCACTTGTTACATCACACTCGCTCATGACGGAAAAATGACAATTTTAGGTTGTTAGATTAAACAGAATAGTTTCGTTTTGGACGTTTTAGATTTTCTCGAGCCTGCCTTCGTTTAGTGTGCATTCGTTATACTCTTCCATTTTCTCAACGCACATGTCATTCTCTATCAGTAATTTAAAGAGTTCAGGTTTTTCACATATGGTCCGGGGTCATTATACTTTTAAGCTTGTTTAGCTGTTGCTTTACATCACGTTTTACAATTTCGGGTTCTGCCACCACTTTTGGCATGAGTTTTTGGGCGAAGACGACCATATTCATGTGCATCCACGCGCACCCTTAGTGTACGAGTATAGTGTGCTGTCAAGTCGTATCTTAGTTTGTCCTCTCTTCATTATTGAGTATTCCCTTTTTCTAAAACACATTATTATTTCAGCTTTGTTTTTAAGTGCTTCGGTAAAGTATTTGCCAGAAATTTTGTACCTTTCATGGTATGCCTTCTTATATCTCCTTAATTTTCATACACAGTTGATAACGGAGATGGTTAGGACGGTTTGTATGAAAAATAATAGGTATTAGTAGTAATTAATTTTTTCTGAGCTACTACGGAGTCCCGTCCATCAGTTACATGTGCTATATTCAAAGCTCTAGCTCTCCTCGATTTTGAGGAGTGTAGCAAAGAGAGGTATTTAAAACAACCAAATCATCCCTCAGTGTAGGGGTGATTCGGTCACAAAAGTGGGATGGTTCGGCCGTATAATGCTCTGGCAACTCTTATATCAATGCAGTGGAAAATAATCAGTGACATATTTTTACCAAAGACAACGTACTTGATTGTATTTTGCACAAAGCAGTTCCACATAACTGCAACATATATGCCTACCTGATATACATTATTTTACATCAAAAACTGTACATATGTGGTACCTTACTTCATGAAAAATCTATTCACACACACACACTCACACACACAGGGAGAGCTGGAGCTCCCACTTCATCAGCCCTCGGGACTTGTTCTTGACCATCCCCCTTTGCTGAACTTTTCAGTGTTTCAGTAACACAGAGAGTAGGCCAGCATGCTCCCCAATACAAGTTTCTCTAACTGTCAACACCAAACTACATGCACATTACACACTACACATCCTTTTCGAAATTCAAAAGAAAAAAATAGCGTCTCATAACAAAGCCTCGGAGTCCCCCGGGGTGGGGGTGGGGGCATAAATGCCTCCACCATCCACCCCTTTCCCGGTGACGACTCAACGAGTTGCCTGGAACCAGTCTGACTCACTTCATTTCTGCAACATTCGCGGCCTCTCCTCTAACGTTCTCTATGTCGAGCACCACTTCTCCTCTAAACCTCACCTTTTCTTCTTATCTGAGACTCAGCTGTCTGAGGCGACTGATAACAAAGCCTTTTCGGTGTCCTCCTACTTTCTCTATACTCATTTCAATGTCAAAGGTGGTTGATGTATATATGTACGCAACGAACTGTCTTGCTCTTGTGGTCTGAACTTGATTCTTCTGAATTCTCTACTCTCTGGCTTCGGTTTTCCTGTCTGTCAGGGGAAAATGAGAGTTTTACTCTGGCGTGTCCCCAGATGTCAGGGGAAATTTAAGTATTCCCAAGAAATAATGAAGTATTGTATAATTGGTATACAATGTATAGCTGTGTGCTATGTCAATTCTCTAGGGTCGAGAATTACAAACTTCCTCAACGGCACGCAGCAGAGACCTAGACGCTCTATTGGGCTGCAATATTGTACCGTTGGCCTACGAGAAAGTTTCTTCTCCCCCCCCAACAATAAAAAAAAAATGATAATAATAATAATAACAGGCTCTTGGCTGAGCCAAACTCCTAGCTAGCACAACGGATTTAAGGAGTGATGCCAAAGCTGGCCTAAGTACCGGCCGTGATTTAATTCAAAAGTTGTGCTAACGCAGAGTAGCAAAACTGTATCAAATAATAGAGTGGAGTAATCAAACACAGTTAATATACTTTAACAAAGCTCAAGAAAAGAACTGTGAATTTATTAATTACAAAGGAATGAATTTACGTTACATGAAATTCAAATCAAGTAAAGGAATGCACTCACTCACTCAGACACTCAGATAACGGCTAAATATTTCAAAAAGCTTAGCCTAGGAAAAAACCAGAAAATACTGATCGGTATGGATGAGACTGTACTGTAGTCGATCACCAACAAGGTGGGAGATAGGGAAGACACGCCGATTCAAGCCGAGATCTGAAATAAAGAATTCACTCGAGCCTCTAGAGGCGTACGACCCAACCTTTCCGTGACTAAGACCAGACTGATTTGAATACGCGACGCGGCGCGGGTGGGAGCTCGCGCGCATGCGCAAATGGGCCCGGAGCAAAGCCTGACAACTAAAGTTATGGTATATATTAATTTGCTCCTCAAAATCACAGGATGTCACGATTTAACTAATGTGATTTTACAATGTAGAAAATTCGTGACACTGTCATTGTCTGACTAAATATATCTGTGCTGTTTTCTTATCCCCTAATTTTACTATGAAAAATACTTTGACTATCTTACTTCTACAGTGGAACACATCCTATCCGTTTCTCCTTTCTCCTTTCTGAAATCTCCATTCTAGGAGATGTTCATCACCGTCTTTGGCTCTCCTCCCCTTTCACTGATCCACCTGGTGAACAAGCCTACATCTTTTCTATCCTTAATGACCTAGTGCAGCTTGTACATCACCCTACCTGTATCTCTGATCACTGTGGAAAGATTTCCAACGTACTTGACCTCTTCCTTACAACTAATCCTTCTGTTTACACTGTTAATCTTTCCTCTCCGTTGGGCTCCTCCAATCACAATCGTATTACCTTAACCTGTCCTATCGCTCCAGTACAGCTTGTGGACCCTCCAAAGAAACATCGGTTGTGGCACTTTGGAGCTGCTGTCTGGGAGGCCCTCAGGCAGTACTTCTTTGATTTTCCCTGGAATGGTTATTACGTCCATGACCGGGAGCCGTCGAAGTGTGCCTTGCGCATTACGGAGGTTATTCGCTTGGGCTTTGAAGCATACATTCCTTCTCATATCCTTTGACTAATGCAAGAAAGCCTTGGTTTAATCACGCTTGTTCTAATACTGTCCACAACACGGAGAGGGCCTATGAAAGATACTGGTGCCAACCTACCCCTGAATCTCATCTTTTTTATGTTTTTGCACGGAATCGTGCTAAGTCTGTTCGCTCTGCTTAAAATAATTTCAGTCGTACTAAATGCTCTCAACTCTGCAACTCGAATTCTTTCAGCTCCTTCCGGCACCTTGCCAAAAACCTTTCTAATAAATTTACCTCATCGTCTTTCCCTCTCCTTTTCTACTTTGATGGCTCTGTAGCTATTTCTTCTACTGATAAGGCAGATCTCTTCGCTCAGACTTTCTCATCCAATTTTACATTTGATGGTTCCGTGCTGTTCCTCCATCACTTCCCCCTTCTGACTTCCTCATGGCTGACATGAAAATATCTTCAGCTGATGTATTTTCTGCCATCACTGGCCTCAATGCTAACAAGGTATATGGGCCTGATGGGGTCCCTCCTGTTGTCCTCAAGAGCTGTGCTTCTGTGCTTACACCCTGCCTAAGTAAACTCTTTCGCCTTTGTCTGTCAACTTGTACCTTACTTCTTGCTGGAATTTTGCTCTCATCCAGCCAGTCCCAAAGAGTGACCTTTCCCAATCCCCTGACTAAGGCCCAATAGCTTTAACATCCTGTGTCTCAAAAGTTTTTGAGCCTTTTAAAGCATCTTTCCTATCACAACCTTCTTTCTGATCGTCAGTCTGGGTTCCACCAAGGACGCTCCACTGGCGATCTCACCTACCTTTCAGATTCCTGATCATCGTCCTTTCGGGATTTTGGCGAAAAGCTTTACCGTTGCACTTGACATCTCAAAAGCTTTCGATCGAGTCTGGCATAAATCTTTAATTTCCAAACTGCCCTCTTATAGTTTCTATCCATCTATCTGTGCCTTCGTCTATAGCTTCCTTTCTGGTCGTTCTATAGCTGCTGTTGTAGACGGTCGCCATTCTTCTCCTAGATCTATCAACAGTGGTGTGCCTCAAGGCTCTGTCCTATCACCAACTCTTTTCCTTTTATTCATCAATGGCCTTCTAAGCTGTGCATCTAACCCTATCCACTCATACACTGATGATTCCATCCTTCATCTTTCCATTCGGTTTCTGCAACGTCCATCTCAGCAGTTACTTCAACAAACAAGGGATAAGGCTATGGCACACCTAATGTCTGACTTAGCTCGTATCTCCGACTGGGTAAAAGTAATCTTCATGCTTCTAATACATCAAGGACTCAGTTCTTACACCTGTTAACCCAACAAAATCTTTCACAGTAGCACCCACTAATGTTTATTAATACCCAGCTCAATCCTGCACCATCCTAAACCCGTCCAGTCCCGACCGGTTTTTTACTCAGCCTACCCTCAGGTCCCGACCGATTTTCGACTTTTTGTTTTTTGACTGAAGCCTTCGCTTTTGGTGAGAAACATCGAAAATTCATAGAGAAATCGCGATCCTGAAGTTAGAAATGTTGATACAGGTGTCACTTAACCTTACATTTTCCTTCTTTTTCAGGGTACCCGGCTAAAGAAAACGAATTATGGAAGGGTTAACTAATTCAAGCCACTTTAAATTACGTATTTATTTCATTTATTTGGTACAAATTTATGTGTAGTACAAGTCTATACTGGTTTTCACACAGTAATATAGGCATTTATAAGCATTGTTCACTCACCCAAAACCCAAGTATATGGCACCTTCCTTTACGACATTACCAGCTCATCACTTCTGTTTGTTTCTACCCATAGCTTCTTTGTTTCTTTGTCCTCCACCTCAGGAATCACTTCCACCGTGAATTTCGTCATTGGAGAGACCGTGGGGCAACATACCTTTACTGGCCAGGTTACAGCTAACAGGTGAATTGCCCAGTGTGGGGGGG
>JAGKTI010031879.1:0-11498 GCA_018397915.1 Birgus latro
GGGTTTACTGCTCACGTAATGCCACTCAGGGATGAGTGAGGCTGGTCACTCTCATCTTATACGTCAGGACCAACTTACCTAGTGCTCCTACGCACTTCATGGGGCAACATAGGATTGTATGAGAGATGGATGGATAAGTTAAGAACACACCAAAGATAAAGAGTATTATATCTTCGTCTGCATTTGATTTGTGACAGCGGTGCCAAGTCGGTGCGCGCGTCACTTGTTTGTTTTTCAGTGTAAGTTTCTGCAAGCTAAGCAGCCTTTCGTGTCTGTTGTTGTATATTGTAGGCAGACTTATCCCTTTCAAGTCCCATTACCACATATCAGCATTTTCAGCAGCCAACACAATCCATGCATTTTTGGTGATTTGAAATAGAGAACAAGTAGATCTTCACCTGGCTCCAGGTGTATTTAGTAAGCTACCACCAGCTTACTGACACACCTGAGTGGCTGCATCTGCTTAGTGAAAGCTTTTTCCTCTGCTCGGAAAGCTGATCATCCCCCACCACCATTTGCAGCTTACCCGAATTGCTGCAAAATAAATAAGAGGTTCTTCCATGAAACCATGGAAACCTTAAAAAAAATTGCCAGGAATCATCTCTGTTTAAGAGAGATAATGTGGGAGCAGACGTACTGGTAATATACTGTGTAAAGGGAAGGGCAAAGGTGTGTTAAAATAGTATGGCGGTGTGAAGTGAATGGGTGATGAAAGATTGATAAAGAACCCATGCAAATTAGAAGTGAAGGGAGTGGGAGAAGAGGGAAGACCCAGGAGAGGCATATTAATTTAAGAATTCACGAGGTTAAGAGGCGTGTATGCAACAGAGCAAACTGCAATGAGGTTCTCTACGGGGATTCAGTCGTGATAACTCGCCGTCATTGATCTAAATCAGTGGTTCTTAAACTTTCTCGTGCAGCGGACCCCTTTTATTAAAACTAATCATGTGGCGGATCCTTAATTATGAGTAGATTTCCCTCCTACCCTACCTCTTGAATTTAAAGGTGTTTATAGGCTATAATATACTAAAACTGTTACTGAATTTTTTATTAATGGCCTAACTCGAACATAACTGTTCAAATATTACTTCACATCACTGTCAAAACATTATTGAATTATATGTTTTATCTGATACTCAAATTAGCCTGCGGGCCCCTTGGAACGTTCCACGGACCCCTGGGGGTCCGCGGACCACACTTTAAGAAACACTGATCTAAAAGAAGGAAGAAGTTAAGTGACTGGGATAAATCGTAAATTAACGAAGCCAGCTTTGTGTCGGACATTACAAACTTCATTTGAAATACTGCATGCATGTGTGTGTAAGGATGCAGCCACACTTGGTCGAAAAATGTGGTCGACAAAATGAAATGAGGCAGGGGGCAAGGGATACTGATATATCTAAGTCTGTACGTTCGACGGACCGTGAGCCTCGTTTCTTCTTGACGACCACATGTTTGGAGCAACTGGAGCCACACCCTAACAGCAGCCAGCCTGAACGCGTATGTCTTGTGAGGGCAGCTTTACTATACGCCTTTAAGTAGTGTATTACGATCATGAAGAACAACTGGTAGAAGCCTGAGGAATATTTTCTATCACTGGAAGAGCAACTCACCCCAAGTTAGTGCTTACCGCATAATAATATTTGTGTGGAAAACATTTGGAATGTAGAGAGTAAAGTACTCATGTGGATTTTTTTCTTCTCTAGTGGTTGTGTTTGTGAGCTGTCATCACGGTTACCCCAGAAGGGTGCAAAGATGTGAGGACACATTAAAGGACATACTTTAACATCGTAGCCTACTCGCAGTCTGGTAGGATCGATAGGGACATCCCCTCCCGACCCAGTCGTAACTGAATGCTGTAAATTACCTTCTCCAGCTGAGTTGGAAGGAGGTTATGTATTCATCCGTCTGTGTGTCTGTTTGTGTAAAAGATATCTTGCAAAAAAGAAATATATCAAATTTCATTTAAATCTGGTGGATAGGTGGTCAGTGGGTCAAACAGGAGTTGAAGTAGATCCGGATCCGGATGCAGGAATACTAAATCATAAATTTTATTGACGTTGGAGGATACATGTGCTTTCTGAGACTGTGACAGGGCAGAGTAAGACTGTAGAGAAATTGACCGTGTAAGACCGAAAAAGTATTTGTCTGGTAGAAAAGAGGAACTACAGTAGGCTATTATTCTCAGTCCGATTTTGGTGCCTTTTATTTTTTTCAGTAGTGGCATATCTTCTTCCATTTCATCTTCTTTGGTGTTTTGTGTCTCTTCTTCTTTCCTTCCCTTGTTGGTCGTCTTACTGCTTTATGTTTTTTCGCCTATTCTTTATGTTCTTTCACTTGTTTTGGCATTGTAAACTTAAACTGGGTCATTATCTGGAAAATATCCTTAGATGGTGGGTTATCTCGAGCAACATATTTTAGTAAGTTGTTTTTGGTCATTCTAATATTTATTTCTGTATTGTAACATCCAGGTTCTGCAAAGTTCTTTCGATGTGCTTAGAACATAAACATCGTTATTAAAGAATCAGTGTTTTTGTCTAGGGGTGGAGATTGAATGCATGGGTTTCATGCAGTTTTTTGGCGTATGTGACTGTACTTCTGTTAGTGTTATTCTCTTGCTCCTTTATTTTCCTGTTGGCCAGCTCATGCTGCCTTTATTGTTACTCGCATTTTCTTGCTTGATTTCTTGTTTAAATTTGGCAGGCACTTCTACCCTTCAGAATTAACCGATTCCGACCAAACTTGGACACAATTACCAGCCTGTGACCTAGTTGTGTCCGCAAGGGTTTGGTTGCTAGGCAACGAGTAGCTGCCTAGCAAAAGCCGAAAAACTGCTTTTTCCGTACTTCTCACGTTTTTAGGTGTAGAAGCATTACTAATGGGCACAGAAAGCTCTGACATCTTAAGGCATAATCTTAAGGTCATTCTCTATGGGAAGGGTGCATCCATTTTCTTCTCTCTTCCCTAGTTTTGAAGTGGCAGCCCTGCGAAAATAGCATCAGCATCCCTAGCAACCAGTACCAGTTTTCAAAAATGACGCCCTAGTTCCCCAGCGGTTTGATGGAACTGAATGAAACTTTGCATGCTTATAGGCATTGACTAGTACTACAACTTTCTATTGTACACCTGTGTGCTACATTGGTCAGGTCAGGGGTCAAAGGTCATCAAAATAATGCAAAGAGGGTGAAAATAACTAAAATCACAACTATGTTTGTGGGAAATGCTAAGGGTCCAAAGACTATTACGCCAGGGCCATGATTCTTGGGTAGAATGTTGCACTGGAGTACTTCCATGCAAAAATAACATTTAGTGTCGCAACTCACTTCCAGTTTCTGGCAGTGCCACCTAGAAATTGAACCTCTGGTGAGCCATTCTGCGAATTTCAAATTCCCTAGCTCCGCAATGGGTGAATGGAATCGAATGAAACTTTGCATGCATGTAGACATAAATGAGTACCACAAGTGTGCTACGTACATGCATGACCCGTATCCGCCAGGTCAGGGGTGAAAGGTCGTCAAGTGAAGAATATATGAAAAGCAGTAAAATTGCGACCATGCTCATGCAAAATGCTAAGGCTCCGAAGATTAAGCCAGGGCCATGAATCTTGGATGGAATGTTGCACTGATGTACCTCCATATAGAAATTATTTTTAGTGTCGAAACTCACTTCCGGTCACTGGCAGCACCACTTTTAATTTGTACCTCGGTTGGACCATTCCGCTAATTTCAAGTCCTGTAGCTCCACAGTGGGTGGATGGAATCTAATAAAACTTCGCATGCTGGTAGACGGTAATGAGTATTACAAGTGTGCTTTGTACATCCATAACCTATATCCGCCAGGTTAGGGTTCAGAGGTCATCAAATGTAAAAAAATATGAAAATCGCTAAAGTCACGACTAGGCTCGGGCGAAATGCATAGGATCAGAAGGTTATTGACCCAGAGCATGAGTCTTGGGTGGGATGTTGTCCTTCGGTACCACCATACAGAATTGACTTTTCATACCGAAACTCATATCCGACTGGTGACAAAGCTTGGTCCACTTAGAGCTGGCCATCGTCGCCTACCGGCTTGTTTTATTATTTCTTTCCTTCAGGGCACTTCATGGCTAGTGTTCTGTGCTCCTCCTCACTTTTACAGTCCCTCCAGGTATGTCCAATTTCGGCACATTCTGAGCGAATTTTATAGCGTTTGTCTTTTGAACATTTACTGGTGGTGTGATCCTCTAGTTGGTAACTTTTCATGCAGTTTGCGATTGGTATAAATATTTCTTTTCTCATTTGCTGGGACGCAGTTCTGTTGATAAATAATATACAACTAATTTCTCCGCCCAGTGCTTTGTCAGTGGCTTTTGATTGCGTTCCCCACATTATTTTCAGCCCATGAGTTTTTTAAGTATCGCTTCGTGTGTAATTTCTTCTACCCTGTTGTTATAAAGTGTAATCGTCCATCCCAAAAAGCAGTACATGAAAGCACCTCGGGTGGTAGTGCGACAAGGTGGCGGTGGCGGTGTGGTAAGGGTATGTGACGTCAGAAATGGGAAAGATAGTGTTAAAGGTCATAGCCAGTCAGGAGCTATAGCTGGAAGTGCTGGCCCCAGTTGCAGTCATACAATACTGCCTTGAGTAACAGTTTATAGGGCATGTTGTGTATATATTAACTCGATACTGGTGGTACTACTTTCAAGGGACCTATCACATGACTTAATAAAAGTATTTTCATTGCCATTTTTAGACATTTTTGATTCCTAAAAGTACCATGATGCATTTTCATGTATTATACCTTGTCATAAAGACTTCTGTTTTCATACTGAGCAAGCGTACACGCGCGCGCGCATGTGTGCATGTGTGTGTGTGTGTGTGTGTGTGTGTGTGTGTGTGTGTGTGTGAGTGTGTGTGTAAACAGGAAAATTTGTTTTGTTTTTTTACCAGAGGTCTCGTAACGTATTTGAACATCGTAATGAAATTTTATTCTCGAAACTACTGACGCACTAGGAAGAGCTTACACACTAGGTACCTTTGGCTTAATAGATACAGTACAGATAACGACGCACAGTAGTAGCATATGTCGTGAAAAAGTTATTTAGTTTTCTCCCTCGAAGGAACAACACTTTGTTTTTTAGTTATTCAGTATCTTATTTGACTCATCCACCTTGGTGTTGAACAAAAGTTTAAGAATGAGAGTATGCTGAATTAAAACAAACTGGAATGATGGTAAGGCAGTTTCAACGGAAGTGCCAAAATGCTCGAAGCTTTATAGAAGTAAAGAGGATGGTATTTTTTAACCATATGCATATGTATCATATATTGTGTACATACATGCTGGTCTCAGAAAATATATAGTAAGAAGGAGAACTAGATATGCGCACACAGGAAGATTGTGCCTATAACTGGCGGAAGGCACTGTCAACAAGTGACCCTCAGCGCTCTGAATAATAGACAAAGCAAGTGGCGCGTGTGATAGGAGGGCAGAGATGGGGAGGAAAGCTGGTGTCTGTCTGCATGTGACTCTCTCTCTCCCTATCTATCTATCTATCAATCTGTCTATTTATCTATCTACTTATTTCTCTTTCTCTGTTACAGGGCAAGTGTGCGTTTCCGTAATGGCTGTGGAAAAACACAAAATCCGCTAAATATGAAGAGAAAAATGTTTTGTCATAGGCAATGCTGAAAATACAGTATAAATGCACCGTAGTGACGCTCCTGACAGCATCAGAGGCAAACATTTTTTTTACAGTATTGACGTATAACATTCGGCTTAACCTCTCCCCTGTCCCTTGCTTTCTGCACCTCTTTGTCTGCTTTGCTTTCATTCAGCCATGGCGAATGTGATGGATGTTGTGGCGGCGGCCAGGTGGGGAGAGTGGTGAATGATTAATTGTGCAGGGAACACGGTCAGAGTCTGGGGGTCTGCAGAGTGGAAGGAGGTTAATAGCATACCGTGGGGGGTGAGTAGGTGGAGGGCGAAATGGGATAGTGAACAGTGAGAGGAAAGAGAATGAAATGGGAAACGTAATCGGAGGGTAAGTGGGTGGAAGTTGAAATGGGGCGCAAAGGAGGGTGACTAAGAAAACGGTAGCTATAAGCCGAGGTCGGTAGATGGCAAAGTGGGTGATGGGTGAGAGGAGAGGTAGGTGAAGGCTGGGTGGTATTCGTACATGGTGAGTTAAGGACAGATAAGAAATCTGTGTTGGAGATGGAGATGAATAGAGAGGTGAAAGTATAGGAAATATATAGAGAGAGAGGATTGGTGCCGGTGATGGAAGTACAGTGAAAAAACCTCTTTCAGCTGGACCAAGCAGGTTTAATTTGCAGTGAAACAAGGCTCTTTTATGTAAGCCCATAACATTACATTTCATAAGATATAGAACAATGTCCGTGGCAGTATAGTGTAGAAGAGATCTGAATTCAAAGTACAAGAGGGAACTGATATGGAAATGAACGATTCTGCAACTCGTTTCTGCAGAATCTCGCCCCAGAATATAGAGTCGATCAAAAAAGTATTGATGCACACTTTACACGAAGCAATCTGAGATCACTGACGATGAATACTGGAAAATGTTTAATATATACCCACGTTGGTAAACTTGCTTTCTATATGCATATATGCTATATATCATCGTACCTCACTTGTGCGAAACTTTTCCATTGACTCTAGAATACAGCAGAATTCTCAAAACTTTCTCTGGCAGAGGCGCGACGCACCAAACGTTCATTATCCAAATCCCGGCCTTCCATAACCATGTCCCGTCACTGACTCGGATGCTTGCCACAGTCTGAAGCGTACCATTGAAATACAGTATTATTTTTATGAGAAGTGTGTTTCTGAATAAGATGACGCGTTTCTGCTCTCAAGATCACCAGTAGGATTTCAACTGTTCTAGCTGTCCACACCGAAAAATGAAAACTCATGAACTAATATCGCATTCCAGTACCTTGCAGTGAGATCACTTCTCGCTCGTCTGCACCGATGTGTTCCATGGTCTATGGCGTGGCCTTGGGAATGTTTGAGGAATGTATGTTTTAGTGTACACGGAGACAGGCAGGTATATCGGACAGTTAAATAAGCATAATTACTGCCAGCAAATCCTTCTGGTCACTTACAATCCTAAATTATCCCAGTTTCTCGGGTATTAAAGATCGCCACGATCACAACACTCACCGTCTCTGGTCACCGTCCCCTTTACATTTCCTAAGCACTACCTAAATCACTGGGTTCTGGTCCCAGACATCCGCGCACCACTTAACAATGCCTCCCTAGTGACTCACAAAATGTGCTGTATTGTGAGCAGATACGGTAAGAGAGTTTGAAAGTCACCAGTCTGATGTCAAGCCTGGGAGGGAGCTGGTGTATATGAGACAGAACAAGAGCATCTTCACTCCTTCACCCTGCCACGCCACCAAACGAATAATTATGGAGCTGAAAGCATGTTGCGCCAATAAAATATGAGTCTGTCTTTTCTGTCCGCTGGAGTTGTATACCTGTTTATCTTGCCATATGTAAGTCAAAATGTTTGTCTACCCCCTTGATATACCTTAAAATGTTTCATATATCTGAATTAGTGCTGATTTGTTGTGTGTTATACTCTGTAGTAACTTCATTGTTTATATAATATCTGTCGGACTTCATGGGACAGGAAAGTGAGTGTACTGGGAAAAAAGTATGAGAATGACAAAAAAAAGACTGGAGAACACTGCGAGGAATGTCGTAAGATCTAGACTGTGCGAAAGACGTCTGGTGAATCTTTACTTAGCTTTAATTAGCATTTGCATGGGACCTTATTAGAACGATGATTCTCTAACTGAAAATTGCTAACGTTATTATTATCGTCATTACTTTAGTTCGTGTATCAGCTGAAAAATACTTTCCAATCCTTCTTCTATTAGTTTTATTGGTTCCATCTTTTGTTTGTCCTCTCGGTGTGTATGAGATACCTTTGTGTCACTCGTGTAACCAACATACGAACTAGTGAGGTGAATGCACGATTATTGCACTATATAATATTTATGCATATACTGTATACTAGGCAGATTTGTTTTATCAAGTAGTCATAATTTTTCCATTGCTTTTCTCTTCAGCTTCCTCCACGTTGTTGTTCCACACTTGTCAGAAACTCATCTGAAAGGAAACAAATTTTCATGTTAACAACAGAATAGTGCGAACTATAATTACGATACAGTACCCGTCGTACAAGTTACCCTGATTATAGTAAAGATGATTTATGCAAGAGCAAATACTATAGAATCTTTCGTATCCAACATATTTCATCAACATTCATGAAGTTATCGCTGTTTTTACCTATGAAATGTGATTTGGCTATAACTGAGAGTACATTCATCATTCTGGGTACAATATCAGCCAACCACTAAAGATGCAAAGTTGCTGCTGTCGCTGTTGTTGCTGTTCTAGCCCCCGGCTTATCTGAAAGCGAACCCAATGAGCTCCACGCTGAAGTGGTAATTGTAGTACAGTAGTTGCAACCCCAGGCACATCTGAATATGAATTCAGAGACTGTAGGCTCAAGATATTCTGCTCCTACAGACCACCATCCTCCTTTTGGGGATAGGGAGTGAGTTAAGGGACTTTCGTATAGCCAGGCAGTTGAACCACCTGGTCATATTGGTGCTACCATGTGAAGTTGTTGCTCTCCAGCACCATTTGAATTAGATCTCCTTACCTATAAATGATAATAACGATTATGCCAATAGTAGTCCAGTGATCTTCATCGTATACTGTATATTAGCATCAGTTCCAGAAAACTTGTGTTGTGTATTAGCATCACTTTCGGAAACCTTACCTTGGCATTCCAACTTGACACCAGAGAATCTGGGTCGTGCTGGCAGGACACAATGTCACCAGAATTAACCGTGACCCGTAGAAATGCGAGTATCCAGTTTACTTTCCTTGTCTTCCGCCAAGCCCTCGCCCTACATGGCTGTCCTTAAGCCTGCATCCTTCCGGAGCTGGGCCGACATCCCATAATAGGGCGGTACAGAGGTTAGGGATGCAGGGGAGTAGAGGAAGGAGTGCAAATGAGTGTACTATACATTTCTGGCAGGGTCTGACAGTAATGTTAGTTTTACTGAAAGGTCTGGTATAGATGTGGTAATAAGTGAGTGGAATGGATCCTTCTTAGTGTGATTGTTGTCATCAGTATCGTCATAACTAAATATCAGTGTTGTAGGTATATCCTGTACACTGTGTTTTTATTTAAATATTTTTTTAAAATCACCTTGTGACCTATTTCAAGGGAAGAAGGAAGTCCCATATAATAGCCTCCCTCTTCATTTTCGTAGGGGCAGCCAAGGTGACTGCAGTATTACCTGGCAATGAAATCCCCACAACATTGCGTTATTACTATGGGAGAAGGGAAGAGGGAGAGGCCAAATCGCGTAGTCGTAGCTTTACTACTCATATTTAAAAATACACAGAAATCATATGGGGGTAGTTTTGTGACTTATTCAACTGAGTGACACATGGTGTTCGTGATTCTGTTGATTTTATTACCTCTGAGAGAGGCTGAAAATAATGAAATTTTACTTTACATTTTGTACACTGTATGGCAGATATACAATCTTGTTAATGTAAACTGACCAGTATGTTAACATTATCGAAATCTCTTGTATTTGTTCATTTTATGTCCACTGCAGAACTGGATCTTCTCACCGGCGGGAGAGAATATGTGTATTGAATTGGCCAACTTGAACACGCCTCACATGGGCGTGTAGATCTGCACTACACGTTCAAGACGTGTTTTAACCGTCCAGAAGGGAAAACGATCAGTAGGGCCAAGGTACACTACTTTCTGTTCCCGGAGAAATGACCCACTCCCATCAAAACTTCACGTACTGGTATGGCTGTAGAAGACTCTTGGATTGTAGTGTGAGAACTGCATTTGAAGACTGTGTTGGAGTGGCTGTGGTTGTGAGTGGGAGAGCCTGTATGCTTGTGTGTCAGCAAAGTAACCTAGAAATGTGCGAACACGTGAGATTACACGAAAGGACGTATATCTTAGCCCTTTTGTATGTCCACCTCCTGGTGGACTTAGTTCAGGAGAACTGGTAGGCACACGCTCTATATGTCCGATCACCAGAGTAATCTAAAGCCTAAATTTACCATTCCCTACGTTGGTGGATACGAATGGGGAAGGGATGTCTGTTGGAAATGTAATATGTATGAAAGTCGAAGGGTTGAAGTAGTTATGTTTGTGTCTGTCAAAATTTGTATGTCATCCGCAGAAATGGCTATGTACAAACATGCGCAAGTATGTAGGACATACTGTCAGCACCCACTTAAAATGTCTGCCACGACTTGGGATCAAACCTCAAGTTCATGCATCACGAGATGAATGTACCAACCACCTAGCCACTGTAGCTCCACGAAATCTGAAAGACGTTCAGGTACCAATGAAATTTATCCAGTCATGTATCTGCCTCGTGTTCAATGTAAGGGGTCATTGATTAAAAGAAAAAAATATATGTATGAGTCGAAACGAGGCTGGGATGGGTGAGGAGAGGCGAGGGGAAGCCAGCTTACACTGAGAAAGACGAGGTGACGCTGGGAGAGGCAAGTCGAGGCTGGGAGAAGAGAGGAGGCTGGGAGAGGCAAGAGGAAGGTGGGGGAGGCTGAGACGAGTTTAGGAGAGGCGAGAGGAGGCTGGAAGAGGTGAGGAGAGGGTGGGAGAGGTGAGGAGAGGGTGGGAGAGACGAGAAGAGGCTGTGATGGCAGCTGGACCTTAAAGCTGACCCGGACACAGACAATGCTGCTTAATTTAACCTTATTTTCTAGCCACACCCCTCACGAATTGAGGCAACGAACTGTAGCTCGGACCGAGGTAGTAATTTTCTAAAACGACGTCTGTCACCAGTGGCCTCAATATATTCTTCCCATGGGATCTAAACTTAAAAAAATATTGTGTGCTCTCTGTTGACGTATTGAAAAACTTATAGACAGAATACAAGTTTCAACGACACATACCTTGATTAACAAGCAGTTTAACAGTGTTAAACAAATGAATAGACATTGATCAATAAAAAACAGTAGTAAACACTTGAAAAAATAATTTTTAATTTTTTGACGTGGAATACATGTTTCGACGGCCTAGTTAGAGAGACAACAAGCAACATAGTGATTATATTTACGAGAAAAAATCGAGTATCATAGTATTAACATGCAAAGCAGCTTGGACGGTGTACGAAAAGTATGGATGAATTGCAGTTTACGGTTATGCCCAGAATATGGTAACCAGGCGCTGCAGAAAACTGATAAACACTGCATCTTGTTTTGTTTATACTTGCCAGGCAGAAGGTATTCATGGCCCTAATTAAAAGTTTATTGATGCGAGCCTAAAGGGAGAATAAGCAGTGAGAGATCTAGAACGGGGTGAAAATAGAGCGGGAGGAGGTTTACATGATGAAGGGAGGCTGGGAACTGTGGGAGATATTGATCATGAGTTTCTCTCTCTCTCTCTCTCTCTCTCTCTCTCTCTCTCTCTTTCCCTC
>JAGKTI010031880.1:0-12025 GCA_018397915.1 Birgus latro
GAAAGCCAGTTTGGTTTCAGAAGTGGAAGGTCATGTTTTTCCAATTTGTTGAGCTTTTACTCGAGCAATTGACTTTCTACAGGAGAGAGATGGTTGGGTGAATTGTGTGTGTTTAGATTTGGAGAAGGCCTTCGACAAGGTACCCCATAAGAGACTAATGTGGAAATTTGATCATATAGTAGGACTGAAGGGTAACCTCCTGGAATGGATGAGAGACTTTTTGAGAGACAGACAAATGAGGACAGCAACAAAGGACAGGACATCTGGATGGAGGGAAGTAACAAGTGGTGTCTCACAGGGCTCAGTGTTGGCGCCAGTAATGTTCCTGATTTACATAAATGATATGGTAGATGGAGTTAACAGTTATGTAAGTCTGTTTGCTGATGATGCAAAGATCTTGAGGAAGGTAGGGGTTGAAGAGGACTGTAAGATGCCGCAGGAGGATCTGGATGGGATACATGATTGAAGCCGAGGATCTGGATAGGATATGTGATTGGAGCCGGATGTGGGAAATGAAATTCAGTGCAAAAAAATTTAAAGTATTGGAAATGGGTAAAAGTACCAAGAGACCATGACTGAATTATTTGATGATTAATGAACCAATTACAAAAACGAAAGAAAAGATAAATTTGGGAGTGCTGGTCCAGGATAATTTGTCACCGGAAAAACATATTAACAAGACAGTTAGAGAGACATATAAACTCTTGACCAGCATAAGAGTAGCATTTCATTACATGGATGAGGAGATGAAGAAAAATTTGATAGTGGCCATGATCCGCCCCAGATTAGAATATGCAGCAGTAGTGTGGTCCCCACACAAAAAGAAAGATATAAACAAGATTGAGAGAATACAAAGAACAGCAACCAAGATGGTCCCCAGTCTGGCAGATCTGTCNTCCCTAGAGGAAAGGAGAGAGAGGGGCGACATGATTGCAGTGTTCAGGACCAAGATGGGAGTAGATAAAATTGACAGAGAAGATCTGTTTGGGTGGGATGAGAGAGTTACAAGAGGACACGGAATGAAACTAAAGAAGCCAAGCTGCTTGAAGGATATCAAGAAATATAGTTTTCCATATAGATGCATAGACCTGTGGAATAGTCTGGACAAAGAGATCATCCAGTCAAAAAACTTTAACAAATTTAAAGCAAAGTTTGACTTATCGAGAAAGAGCGATGGGACCCCACGAGCGTAGCTCGCTTCCTGTATATCACAATTAGGTAAATACAATTAGGTAAATACACACACACACACACACACACACACACACACACACACACACACACACACACATACACAGATTTTGCTGCCATTTTGGAGACTGTACATTGAGTGATAAACTAAATTGTTCGCTGTAACTGTAGAAACCATTTACTGTACTGTCATAATTGTATAACCAACTAATGACTGGTGATACAGTGAATTAAGACACTTCAGCTGGATGGGGACCACAGTGGGTTACATACAAGTAATGTTTGGGGATTATTGCTCACTTAATGTGACACATATCAGTGAGGCTGGCCATCCTCACCTTAAATGTCATGACTGAGTAGCCTTGTCCCAGGCATCTATGATTGTTCTGGGGAGGAAACAATTAGAGGATGATTGAATGGATAAACAGTAGTGCATGACATTGTCCTTCAGGGCAAGATTCAAATTTTTTTCTTAAAATGAGGAAATTCATTTTGGATTATTTCTATGAGGCACAAGAATCAGTGGATGTTGAGAGGTAAGGTGACTTGCAGTGCAATGTACTGGTGAATAAAGAGATACTGAAAGTGGTGGAGGAGATTAAAGTATAGGTGTAGACAAATTAAACAAAGACTCTACCTTAGCCTGGGCATACAATAATTTGGTCATTTCTGGCTGACACATTATAATGGGAAGAATGGGGGAAACTATTAAAGAGGATATACCGACTGAAATATGAGTGTGTCAGAAAGAAAAGGAAAGATCAGTAAGGAGGTAAAAAAAAAAAAAGAGAGAGAGAGAGAGAGAGAGAGAGAGAGAGAGAGAGAGAGAGAGAGATTTGGAGTCATAGGCCTGAGTTTCCAAGAGCGTAAAAGTCATGTATGGAACAGAGCAAGTTGTAATTAAATAGTATGTGGAGGGTGTATCTATAGCAGGTAAAAAGTAAATCAGTCAAACCTGATTTTGGAAATTTCTAGTTTGCTTGGAGGTTTGGTAGCCTACTTTATATGATAGATGCGAGATTGAATGGGAGTGAATTATATGAGTGAATTAGGATGCATTTTCATGCATTTGGTCTCCACCCCATTAAAACAGGCAACAGTGAGCATATGCAAAGCTGTGAATTATTGACCTGGTTGTCAGGTGACAAATTAAGTCATTAGTTTATTAACCCCTTAACCGCAGGGTTGTCGGAGGCATGCCGTGCCCATCCTGTGGGGCAAATCCGCACTCCGACTGACTTTTTAAAAATATTTGCCAAAAATCAGTTATTAGTCCTAGAATATTATAATTAAATTTGTTTATGGCACATACCTTCAGCTTTCTCCTGGGATGTTTTTTTTAGCATTCAGCAACTACCGTAGGACTTGTGGAGACTTCTGAAGTTGGGTAACTAAGTCTCCGCTTTACACTTCTCGACATCCTGTAATATGAATACCACTGCCTGATATTATCACTAGAAACACTATTCAATGATTTCCAAGTAGTTTGGAATCCATACTCCAAAAAAACCCACTGTGAAAGCAATGTAAAATACGAGTGCATGTGAGCCTCCCACTCGCGCTAATTTGCCGCTCATATTCTGTCATTTCTTATTCATATACACACTCGCACTTTATTATTTCTAGTACTTTATTACACTTATTGTATATCTACAGTCCTTTACCGCTTCCCACACAATGTTTGGTAGGGGTAGAGGTCACGGCCTTTTATAATGGGCGCAAAAGTGGCAGAAATAGAGGGGCGCAACTGCGACATATTTCCACCTTGAAGGAAACAGTGAACTGAAAATGTACGTATCTCGGTAGCCAAGAGTTGAAAATGTCAGCTGCCAATGAATATGCTAAGAAATAAGTCGTAGGAAATCTAGACAATACATAATAAATTAAGTAGTTCCAGGTGAATATAAATATCACCAGGCTTCTCCCTTCCTTTCTTATATACATTTATATTACGAGAATATCTCATACGGCATATTTCACCAGGAAAAAAGCAGGGGAAATTAGTGAACGAGTGCAGGTTGGATGTTGCCAAGTGATAATTAGCCAATTCCAGGTGTATGGCACTATCAATTACCTTATTTTTTTATATAGTAATCCCTCCATTATCCGGACGTCTAATAACCGGACATACTCACTAACCGGACATTCTGGGTTGCCCAACCCCTAAAATGCAAAAAATTCCGAAAAAAATCGATTAATTTTCGATTTTTTGGGACCGCGTCAGTTTGAATTTTCTGCGCGCGACGATCCCCTCTGTTTACACTCGCCATTACCCACTCCCCTCCTCCCTCATGAACAACTCCGAAAATGGCGGCCGAAGTGATTGCTTTTGTGGTGATACCCTACCTCCTACAGTGCTTGATACTGCTCTTCACCTTCTTCATCATGTGTGTGATGATGGCCCCGCCTCCTGAGAAGAGGAAGAGAGTGGTTCTGACTCTGGAGAAGAAGAGGCAGATATTGGACAAGGTGGATGCCGGCTGGTCAACAGGGCGCATCGTACTTGAGTTCAACCTCTCTTGCTCCACCTTGTTTGATATCAAGAAGTCCCGAGACAAACTACAGCAGTACACGGCTGATTTCGCATAGAAGACCAGACGAAACGTGCAGAGGAAGGTAATGTTTACTCCTAAGTATGCAGACATTGACCGCTCCACGTTGATTTCGTATCGACAACAACGAGCTGCTGGTGTGTTGGTACGTGGAACGGAGCTTAAAACTGCTGCTGAAAAGTTCGCAAGGCTACATGATGCCCCAGACTTCAAGGCATCTGAAGGTTGGCTCTTCGCGTTTAAGTTACGACACGGACTTACCAACCGTAAGACCCATGGCGAAGCGCTGGACGCTAACGACGAAGGAGTAGAACAGTTTCGGCAGAAGGTGAATGACTTGATTGATAGGGAGGGCCTCACTCTTGGTCAAGTTTACAACGCTGACGAAACTGGCCTATTTTATCGTTCAATACCCACAAACACTCTCGCTGAGAAGACGGAGAAGCGTTTACCTGGCCCCAAGCTCTCGAAGGAACGTGTGTCTGCTTTGTGCTGTGCCAATGCTAACGGCATGCAGTGGCTCAAGCCTGTTATTGTAGGCCGTGCAAAGCAGCCTAGGTGCCTTCGTGGGTTAATGAATGCCCTTCCTGTCGTGTGGTATCATTCTCTGAAGGCTTGGTTCACAACCAAGATCTTCAAGAATTGGTTCCACCAACACTTTGTTAAGGAGGTCATTCGTTATCAGACAGAGACACTGAAAATCCGACGAAACCAGGTAAAGGCCCTCCTGATTCTTGACAATGCACCTGCGCATCCGTCAGACAAGGAGTTGGTGGCAGAGAATGGTCGCATCAGGTGTCTGTTTTTGCCACCTAATACAACTGCTCTCATCCAACCAATGGACCAGGGAGTGATTGTGGCAACGAAGAGGCTATACCAACGGAAGTTTTTGGACGAGGTGATGGTTGTGTACGAGGACGAGGACGATCGCAGGGAAGGACGTGACATGGAATGAAGTCTCTGTCAAGACTTTAGAAAAAGGTTGGTCTCGCCTACTTCATGGAAGTGACGTGGTGCACTATTTTCTGGGTTTTGACGTGGATGACTTTCATGCAAGGCTTCGTACGGGTGGAGACGATGTGGATGTTGACGAAGTGCGCGAGTGGTTGGATGACGACGAGGGCGATCCTGGGTATCAGATCATGTCTGATACCGAGATCGCATCTACTGTTGCTGGTCCCAGTACCCAGCAGGAAGATTCTGACGAGGACAGCGATGATGATGCGGACTCCTCACAGGTTGCAACTGCCCCAACGATCCCCAGGCTGAGCACAATCCGGCACTATGTGGAGTTCGTCCTTGATTACCTAGAACACTCGGACTGCGACAGAGAGATGGGGTCATTGGAATTGGCGAGTCAAGTGCGAGGTTTCAGGTAACGCATCATTAATTGTCAAAATCGTCGTCCTCTGCGTCAATCAACCATTGAGAGTTTTTTCAGGCCAGTCAACCCCGCCGTCGTCCACTCTCGCTCCACACCATCATCTCACGAAGACAGGCCTTCTAGCTCCGATCCACAGCCCAGCACATCAGGCACGGCTGAATCACCACTGGATGTTAGTTTGCGTCTATCTTCGGAGTCCTCTGTGGTGGATAGTGTATCACCACGTCGCGCCAAGATGCCCCTACGCCGTCTCCGTCTGTTCATCTCGGACTCTGACAGCGACTAAATTCTCCAGGGATTGCCGCTAGACCACACGGGAATTTACTATTGTGTACAGTGCAGTGAAGTGATGTTATTCCAGTTATAAAAAAAAAAAACCTTGGTGAAAGTGTTGGTGAGAAGTGCTGGTGATTCTCAATTGGAAAGGTGTGTCAGGTGCAACGTCTTCCGGTCAGAGTCCGAGATGATAGAGTGGGTTATTACATCAGGACGGCCGCTTTTTGTTCGTAAGTACCCTAACTTCATGCCTAACCTGTTTTCATCATGCTGTACATATGTTAAAAAATTACCAAACATAATGTCCTGCTTGCAGTTTAACTTTTCCATGCATGGTTCTTAAGTAAAACAGCTAGAAAAAAGGTGGAAGGTGTGAATTTCATGTCCAGTCCTAACCTAACCTAACCTATGGTTACCATAAAGATTTTCAAGCCCAACCTGTTTTCATGATGCTGTTAATGTGTTAAGAAATTACCCTAAATGTTAATCATAACTTCCTGCTCGCAATTTAATTTTTCCATACATGGTTCTTAAGTAAAACAGCTAGAAAAAAGGTGGAAGATGTGAATTTCATGTCTGGTCCTAACCTAACCTAACCTAACCTAACCTAACCTAACCTAACCTAACCTAACCTATGGTTACCATAAAGATTTTCATGCCTAACCTGTTTTCATCATGCTGTACATGTGTTAAAATAGTACCAAAAAAGTTAATCATGATGTCCTGCTTGCAATTTAATTTTTCCATGCATGGTTCTTAAGTAAAACAGCTAGAAAAAAGGTTGAAGCAGTGAATTTCACGTCCGGTCCTAACCTAACCTAACCTATGGTTACCATAAAGATTTTCATGCCTAACCTGTTTTCATGATGCTGTTAATGTGTTAAGAAATTACCCTAAATGTTAATCATAACTTCCTGCTTGGAATTTAATTTTGCCATGCATGGTTCTTAAGTAAAACAGCTAGAAAAATGGTTGAAGCAGTGAATTTCATGTCCGGTCCTAACCTAACCTAACCTATGGTTACCATAAAGATTTTCCTGCCTAACCTGTTTTCATCATGCTGTACATGTGTTAAAAAATTACTCTAAATGTTAATCATAATTTCCTGCTTGCTATTTAATTTTGCCATGCATGGTTCTTAAGTAAAACAGCTAGAAAAAAGGTTGAAGCAGTGAATTTCATGTCCGGTCCTAACCTAACCTAACCTAACATTGTGTTAATCATTATTTCCTACTTTTAATTTAATTCTTTCATGCATGGTTATTAAGTGCATCAGCTATGAAAAAGGTTGAAGCAGTGAATTTGATGTCCGGTCATAACCTAACCTAACCTAACCAAACTTTAAGTTAACCTAACCTAACCATTTTTCTGGTAGCAATTAACATCATTTACTGTATTTGATGCTTTGTATCCAATAATTTAGTGCATAAAATGTGAGAAAAGATGATTTCCATGTACGATACTTACTTATACTATGCTGGCAAGTTCTGAGCTCCTATGACTCACTCACCCCTAAATCATCATTTTTTGGTTAAAATTCAATAAATTCATGCTATGTATGCATTATTTATGTCAAAAGAGACCTAAATAAGTCTATACATGTCCACTAGGGAGGTAGGAAGGTAGTTTTCTGATTTAGGTTAGGTTAGGGTCATGAAAAACCAGTGCTGGAGCTTCAGGACTAATATCCGGACAAAACCAATATCCGGACATGCCTTTGGCTCTGTTATGTTGGATAATGGAGGGATTATTTTGTATAAGAATAGGGCATAGGGCTCATTTCAATGGATGAAATCAGTGGAGAAATCCGGGGATGATTTACTTAGCGCAGAGCGGCTGAGCGGACGACACAAGAGGGTAATGGAAGGGAGGTAGGGAGGGGAGTCTAGAATGGGGTAAAATGGCTAAATTGTCAACAATGGATGGGAGTACTGATGACATTAGCAGCTCTGACTACTGTTGGGCATTGGCAGTGCTGATAGATGATACAAGTCACCACCTGAAAGCCTGGGCGAATTCCAAACAACACAAAATCACAAAAGTGACGCCCCGTGGTATGATCCATTGCACCCGAGCGTCACGGAAGTGACGACCCGCGGTTAAAAGGGTTAAAGGTTCCAGAGGTTTTAGATTATTTTAATGTAACAGTTGTCAATCTTCTACCCAAAAAAGGCAACTTTGTGTCTGGGGAGAGGCATGGGTTAACCCAGTCCCATTAGCATGCTTTGGTTACAGTCATATTTAAATGTTAAATTGCCAAGGCTCAGTTAAATAATGATTGGAAGTAGATATTTTGTATGATCATAGATGATGAAAACTTTTGCAGTGTGTCTGTGACTTCATGAAGTCCGAAGTGTTGGAAAGTTTATTTTGTTTTGTTATGAATTACATGGTGCACAGTAACCAGTGCATTGATTATAATGGAGAATGTTTGAACATTTACAAAATGTATTAAATATAGCTTTTATTTGGACTGTATGGACAACATGTATGGTAAAGCATAGGTTAACCACTAAACCGCGGACCGTCACTTTCGTGATGCTCGGTGGTGATGGCTCGAGCCGTGGGCCGTAAGTTGGGTGTCTCTGTTTTCTTTTTAAGTAGCCGGAGCTGCCAAGATATAAATATATATGAAAAATTTTAGGAAAAGCCTGAGTGATATTTTCATCACTCAGGCTAGTTTTGGCCAATATTTTTAAAAAGTAAGTCAGAGTGCGAATTACCACCGGTGGGAAGTGCCAGGACCGCCTCCCACAACCCCGCGGTTTAGGGGTTAATAGAAGTTCGATAAGGGAAATTCTGCTACTGTATAATTTCTTCATAATAGATATATATCCAGGGTTTTCTTTCTCGGGGGGGGGGGAGGATGTCAAGGCCAAGAGGTCCTCATTGCATGGGGTAGGGGACCGCTTATATTGACTTACACGGCTTCTGTTAGTGTCTTTTCTGCATTGATCTGGTGAGTCTTCACTGATGTCATATAAGGACAGAGGACCCATATTAGTGTCTTAAAGCGATCTAAAGAGTCTCCTTTACTGTCTTACAGTGAACAGTGTGCTTCTTTTACTGTCCTACAGTGACCTAATATGCTTCCTTTATTGTCTTAGAGTGACCAAAGGTTTCTCCATTACTGATTAGAGTGACCCCCTCCCGTAATGTTTTAGTGACCTGTCTATCTGTCTATCGCCAGACGCCTCAATCCTGCACGGGGTGGCCACAAACAAATCACCTCCACGTCGCTCTGTCCCCTGCCATTTCACTGCCCCGCTTCCAGCAAACACACCCCTCTCTAATGTACCTCTCCACTCCATCCCTCCATCTCATCCTCGACCTCCCTCTCCCACCCTCCACCTCACTCACATACACTCTTCTCGTCAGTCTTTCACACTCCATCCTCTCCACATGCCCAAACCACCTTAACGTGTTTCTTCTAACGCCTCCTATCACATCCACCTCCACACCACAATGCTTTTTCACTTCCTCATTTGTTAGTCTGTCTCTCCATGTGACTCCACATGCTCCTCTCAAATAACTCATTTCCTCTGCTCTCACTCTTGACTTCTGTCCCTACAACAGGGTCCAAGCTTCATTTCCATATGTTAGAGTTGGTATCACAATACTGTCATGTAGTAACTTTTTCACTTCTTTGCTCACTTCCCAGTTTCTTATCACTGCCTTCAAGGAACCAGCTACCTTCCTTCCCTGCTGCACCCTTTCAAGCACTTCACCCTCCAGACTTCCATCCTTACTCATCACGCTACCCAAGTATTTAAATGCATTCACATTCTCCATATCCACCTCATCCAGTCTCACTCTACATTCACTGACTTCACCTTTCTCGAAGACCATCACTTTACTTTTCCCCTACATTCATCTGAAGAGAATTTATCAGTGCCTTATACTAACCCAAGGGTCCTCCATTAGTGTCTTATACTGACCTTATGAGCCTGCATTAGTGTCTTACAATGACCTACTGGTCCTCCATTCGTGTCTTAGTCTGACCTAAGGCCCCCCCATTAGTGTCTCATGCTGTACTGACCTAATGGACCTCCATTAGTTTCATACTAACTTAATGAGCCTCCAGTAGGAGTGATCCCTTGTTTTTCACTTACAGTTGGTACTGAACATGGTGTGTGATAATGGAACTGCATGACAACAGAAGCACAGAACCCATGGGATTTGTTATAATTGGTACCAGGCATCCCAAATGCAAGCCCAAATTTTCTCTTGTACCACAATTTAGACCCACTAAATACATACAAACTGTTATGGTAAATATCAGAAACACACATAGCCATGATTAAGTTAATAGAAAGTGATGAAAAGAACACAATAAGAAAGAAACACTTACCATAGAGAGAACCGAGATGAGTTTGAAGTCAGGGGTTCTGAGGCTAGGGGATGGAGAGGTATTGGTCTCCCCCACCTGAGATTAACTCATCGTGTAAGGCCTCATCTCTGAATTCCTCAGTGCCATCAGAAACCACAAACGCTGCACCATCATTTTTAGCAGAAACCAGCTCAGGTGTGCAAGTGCAATGTTTTTGAGCTGAAATATGCACGATAACAGCAGGAGTGCGGATTTTGATCTCACAGTGATAACGAAAACCACTAAGTGTGTGATATCCAGGGGATCAGTTTTTAGTGTTAAGTAAGAATAATAAGATTTATCTGTCTTACCTTTTCCGTATTTTTTTCAGCCGGATCTCTGATGATGTGAAATTGAAGCGTATCTCACAGATCTCTGTAAGCTCAAGTGCATCATCAGGGGTAGTTGGACTTGATGTGTCCACCTCAAGCACGCGGTCAGTTTCACCTCCACCTTTACCTGAACGTTCTGACTCCCTTACCCCACCCGAGGAGCCACATCTTAAGACTGCAGCATGGTTCCAGGCAGGAATCCCCAGGTAAATGCTGCATGGACAGTATAAGTAGTATGATGTTTGACTAGATATTTAGTAATGAATTGAACATAATGGAAAGCTGCAATAGGAAGTGTAATTGTTTTAACAAAATTGTAACTTGAAAGATTTTGAGTGACAGTACTGTATCTCTTGAATCAGGCATAGGCCTAATGTGGAGATTAAAAGTAAGAATAGTGTAAATCAAATGTTTGGCATGAATTCAGCAGTATTAAGAAAGGAATTATTTGTGGCATTGTATTTTTTATTCTGTGAAAAGGTTATCTATGGTAGGTGGTGGCGACCACCATCCACTCACTTGATGTAGTGCTGCCTACTTCTTCCTTACCCTTTATCATTCTTTTTCTGTGCCTGCCCTCCTCCCTTCCTATTTCTCCCATCTTTCCTGTCACTTCTTATTGCTTTTGTTCCCTTTACAGGTGGCTTTACTTTGAGTGACAAGCCAAATGGTTTCCTGTAAGCCAAGAAGCCATTTACAACACTGGGTGGTAACCATATAACCAAACCATACATGCTCCCTACGTGTCGACAAGTAGGTTGGTAGAGGGTTAGTGCCCCTCCCTGTAAAACAAATACCGTAACTAAGACAAATGGCCACCCCTTACGGGATTATGGTGTCTGGCAATAGATAGATAGATAGATAGGAAAGGTTATAATTCAATTCACACACACACACACACACACACACACAGTCGGGTCGCCGAGAGAGACGGAGCTGCTTCAGGATCGAGGGGAAATGATCGCTGAATCAACGGCGAAAAGGAGACCAACCTATTGTGATTATGTGGTTGAGAGCGTGAGTGGTGGTCCTGTCGGATATTAGTTTTAAAAAAACGCAGGTTTCAGCCATAGAATACAAGATATAGTGAAAAAAAAGTCTCCATATGGTTGAATCATGGCAGAGAGAGACAGAAGATTGTTTACAACTGGTGGGGGGGAATTTGAGGGCTTCTCTGATGATAATGTAAATAACGGAAGTGATAAGCTGAGCCAAACAAGAATAGCAGGAGTAGAGAAAACGGTGGAGAGGAATGTCCAGGAGTTAAAAAAGGTATGGGAAGTAATTAGACAGCTGCAGGAATGGACCTTACAGCAAGAGAGAGAGATCAAAGTCCTACAGAATAAACTGGAAAAAGTTTGCACACGTAGTGATGAACAAGAAAAAGAAGTCACAGAATTGAAGGTGAGTAACGAATCTGCATCAAATGAAATAAAACAGCTCAAGAGGGAGAAAAAGAGGTTGGAAGAAGAAAGGGACAGAATGAAAAGTAAACTAGATGAGTACGAATCAAAATCGAGGATGCATGATGAGCATATTAAAGAAATGAAATAAAACAGCTGAAGAGGCAGAATAAGAGGTTGGAAGAAGAAAGGGACAGAATGAAAAGTAAACAAGATGAGTACGAATCAAAATCGAGGATGCATGATGAGCATGTTAAGGAAATCAAGGAGCAACATAAGAGGTGGAAGAAAATACAGGAGGAAGGAAATGTAAATTTGTAGGAGATCATAAAACAACAAAGCAAGGAAAAAGTTGAGAAGGAAGTGGTTGGGGTACTAAGAAGTAGAGAATGTCTGGTCAGGGATGTAGGGGGTAGGGGGTTTTTCAAGAATTCTCCCCCAGTATCCCTGCTTGTCGTAAGAGGCGACTAAAAGGGTTGGTGGTGGGTTAGTGCCCCACCCCGTTAAAACAACTAACT
>JAGKTI010031882.1:0-11457 GCA_018397915.1 Birgus latro
AAAAGGGAAAATCTGACTAAATGGCAGCCAAACCACAAGTACAGGTACCAAAATTTGACCCTGAAGAGTGCAATATAGACACTTACATGTTTATAATTAAACCACTATTGGATATTGGATTTGAACAAGACAAGGAAATGATAGCTGTAACACTACCCCACCTGGGAAAAGCAATCTTGCTTATCGCCACGAAGATCGTCCCCGAGCTGACCTGGGCACAATTTTCACAAATTGTGTCACAAGCAGTCACACCATCACTGGGAAAAGTAGTAGCTTTGTCCCAGTCTGACGCCCCCACCTACGACGGCAACCTGGACAACACTCTCAACCAGGCTAGGCGACTAGTCACTGCCACTTACCCAGAGGCCAACACAGCTACCCGGGAACAACATATTTTCAACACTCTGTTAAGGATCCTCCCCAGCACTGTAAGAGAACACTTCACAATCTATGACCCAACGAGAGACCTTGACGGAGTTATTCAACTAGTCAGGCATCTTCTTGCCACCCACACCACCCCACAACACATCAGCACAGTGAGCAGAGTCCCGACGCATAAAGTACAACAACTAGAACTACGGATGCCCCCTACCCCCACCGTTTCACCAACAGCACCCAGTATGCCCAGGGCGTTCCCACCAAAAGATGTCCCCCTCCTAAGGAAAATACCAACCTGATCTCCATAAACCTGTGGATGTTTTCAGCATGTAATCACCAGTGCCCCATTCATGACATACAGGAACAACTTATAGCTGCCTGACAAAAAAACAGCTACCCAAGGGCGCCACAAGGTATCCTCTAAAGATAATTGCGTTGGAGACAATGCACCCTCTACTGAGTACTCCAACCCTGGTGAAGTAGAGCCACACATAGAAGATGCCCCACAACAACTGGATTTTTTGGGACAGCCCCCGCACCACCCCATGGTTGTGGGGGCTACCACCAAAAAATATTGCCCCCCAGTCTACAATAAGATGAGACTGAATGGGGTGAAAGCAAGGCTACTGGTTGACACGGGAGTGGCCAGATCCTGCCTCTACCACCATTTTTACTCTCATCATACCTCAGCTTTTGGCCCACTTCTTCCCACTTCAGCTCATCTCGTAGATGTGGGAGATGGCTCCCTGCCTATCTGTGGGGAAACTCGGGCCTTGCCAGCCAACACTCACCAGAAAGTATCAGCCAAACATTAGTTCATCATTTTTGACTCAGTCTGCAGTGCTTATGATGGCTGCCTAAGGCTGGATCTCCTGGAGAAACTATGCACCAACTTCAACTGCTACAAGTGACGCCTCCACTTCCAGAAGTCTCCAGACCCCCCCCCAGCCACACTACACATGCACTCCCACACCCTCTCCTTCATCCCACTCTCCTCCCGCTATGTCTTCTACCTTACCCTCCCCTATTCCTGACCTTCCCGCTCCTCCGCATACCACTTTCCCTGCTACCGTCGCCTCCTCCCTTACTATCCCTCCTCAGCACGAGGCCTGGCACCACCTTAAAAGGCCCACCGGAACCTCTATCTTATTCTCCCCTAACCTGCCTTCTGGAACAATCTCCTCCTTTCTACTGTCTCCCACCTTCCTCCCCCTCACCTCGGGACAGTATGCATCACCAACATTTCCACCACCCCTTTCACCATCCCTAAAAGATTAGTGGTCAGAGAAATGGAAGAAGCCGAACCATGCACCCCCCCCCTCCTCCCCTGCCACCCTTCCTTCTCTACCTGAACACCTGACACCACACCAAACCACCAGCCTCCGATGCCTCCTCCTGGACTTTCAAGACCTGTTCTTGGCAGGACATGCGGATATCGGCAACACCACGTACCTGACACATGAAATCCACACCACAGGACCACCGATTGCCAACTGTCTTAGAGAAAAAAAAACCTAATCAGCGGGCTTGGGAAGATCAGCATGTCCAGGAAATGCTCGATGCTGGTGTCATATCCCCATCCACCAGCCCCTGGTCCTCTCCAGTCGTGTTAGTTAGGAAGAAAGATGGCACCATGCGCTTCTGTGTGGATTACCATCACCTTAACTATGTGACCACAAAGGATGCCACCCCCTTACCCAGGATAGATGACTCCTTGTACAGAGCATCCTGGTTCTCCACCTTGGATCTCCATTCGGGATACTGGCAGGTCCCTGTGCACCCGGAGGACAGAGAGAAAACAGCTTTCTCGACCAGCAGCGGAAAGCATTATGAATTCAGTGTCCTCCCCTTTGTACCCTGCAACGCCCCCACAACCTTCTCCCGATTGATGAAGTTGGTTCTCAGTGTCCTCACCTGGGAAATCTGCCTGGCATTCCTAGATGATGTTATCATCTTCAGCTGAACCTAGGCCGACCACCTCCAGCACCTTAAACAAGTCCTCATTTACATCTGACAGGCAAGGCTTAAGCTCAAGCCATTGAAATGTGACCTGGCTGAATGATCCATCTCCTTCCTAGGACACATCATCTCCAAGGAAGCCATAGCACTTGATCCTGCCAAACTGCATGCTATCGCAGACCTCCCCATACCATGAGATGTCCAAGAAGTCCTTGCCTTTATTGGGCTCACGTCCTACTACTGACGCTTTGTAAAGGGGTTTGCTAACATCACAAAACCCCTCCATGACATGACTAAAAAAGGCGAACCTTTCACCTGGACGGACGATCGCATCAATGCTTTTCACACTCTCAAGACCAAGCCCATCACCGTCCTGATCGTTGCATTCCCTGACTATGCCCTGCCTTTTCGCCTGTATACCGACGTATCCCTAGTCCTTGCCCAAGTCCAGGAAGGACGAGAATACATCATTGCCTGTGCCAGTTGCACTCTCAACCAGGCAGAAAAGGACTATGCCGCCACCAAACGAGAATGCCTAGGCATTGCCTGGACCTTGGACCACTTTCGAGCCTATCTCGCGGGCACTCACATCACCATTATAACAGATCACCAATCTTTGCAGTGGCTACACCAGTCTCAGACCCACAACGCCCAGTTAGTCAGATGGAAAGAAACCTCAAAGAATTTGATTTTGATATAGTGTATCGGCCTGGCAAATTACAAACAAACACTGATGCCTTGTCCCAGCTGCCCATCAACGCCATTAGCACCGCAACCAGCCTCCTACAAAAATGGCAAAGCAAAGATTGTCCCAATTGGATACCACCTCAAATATTCTATAAGCTTCACCAACAGGGCAACCACCCATTCACCCATGCTGGACATAAAGTGCTCGATCCTGACACTGCCCTAGAAACAATTACTTACTTACACCCAGACAACAACATACATCTATGGACCAAGAAACTCTTGCATGTATTTAATGATATGTACTGGACACCCGGCCCCTCCACCTTGGCCAAACAAGCCTTACCGGTTTGCCATGCTTGCGCGCTAGAAAAAGACGTGACACGGACGCCAGGCCCTTCAGGAAACATCACTGCTCACAAGTCATGGCAACTTTAGTCCCTAGACGTAGTCGGGCCCCTCCCTCCTAAAGTAGGCTACAAGTACATTATAACTTTCGTGGATACCTATTAGAAATTCCCAATTCCCTTCCTGGCCAAGGAGCACCACGCCGTTGCCATGGCAGATGCCCTCGTCTGCTACGTTTTTCTCTACTTCGGCATCCCCCAGGCCCTTCTCTCCGACAATACCCCAGAGTTTACCAGCAAAATGTGGAAAGAACTCGCCACCATCTTCAGGTACAAGCTCTCTCACTCTTCCCCATACTGGCCACAGGGAAACGGGATATGTGGAAGAAGTCACCGTACCCTCCTCAACCAAGTACAAGCCAGAATAGATGAAGCACAAAACGAAGACAGGCCAGCCCGCGACTGCGAAGGGAGAGTGGATGTTATGTTTTGAGTGGTGTGTGTGTGTGTGTGTGTGTGTGTGTGTGTGTGTGTTCCTTGTACCTGCAAATGATTTTGTTAGAGTGGGGAGGGAGGTCTTGTACTGAAGGAATTTAATTTCCGCAGTTGTGTGTGTGTGTGTGTGTCAGAGAGAGAGAGAGAGAGCTCTTTTGTATGTTAAAGTCAAAAGAGAGAGGAGAGGTGGAGGGTGAAGGAGGAGGGTGAGGTGTAAGTGAGGAGGGGGAGTGAAAAGAGGAGATGGAGAGAAAGGTGGGAAGTGAAAGGGAAAGCACTGAAAATATAGAGACGATACCTTGCATGACTCTTAACACACAACAACACATTCAGTCACATCACAATGTTCTTTACTTCGCTGTTTATTCATTAGAAACTTTCCTGAATTTAAACACACAAAACTATTAGATCACCAGGTTCATGAGAGGGGTTGCTGATGGTCATGGGGAAAATGAGAATATGTCTACGGACAATGTAAATAACTCTGTGGTTGATTATCACAAAAGAATCGACTCGTGAAATCAAGTAACGATTTCACTTTTATGTTGGCTTACTTCGCCGATTCTCTAGAATGGAGAATTTTATAAACTTTCTCACCAGTACACAGCAGAGACTAAATGCTCAAGAAGGCTGTATTACTGTACTGTTGGCCTCTGAGAAAGTTAGTTCACCCCTTAACATTCAATAAATAATAACAATAATAAACAGGATCTTGGCTGGGCCGGACTCCTAGCTGGCACAACGGATTTAAGAATTAATACCAAGAGCTGGCCTAAATACCAGTTGTGATTAATATAAGGAGTTGTGCTAACTTGGAGTAGCAAAAGTGTGCTAAATGTCGGGAAACTAAACACGAATGTTACATTTAACAAAGCTCAAGAAAACGAACTGTAAATTTATTAATTACATGAAAATAAATTTACATTACATGAATCTATAAAAAATCAAAGGAAAAGAAATGCACTCACTCAAGCACTCAAACCAATAGCTAAATAATGGAATGAGCTAAATAACCTTACGTAAATACTGGTCAGTGGAGATGAGATCACCGCTACTACAGTCGATCACTGGGTTGGTGGGAGATTCGGGAATACGCCGATACTGCAGGATACTGGATATCACTAAGAAGAAATCTATCTGCATTAGGTATCACAATCCGCGCTCCGTGACTGTCAAGAGATGACTAAGGCTCAATGCTGCCCAACACAAAGGCGTGTGAAAGGGGCGTGGTTTAACTCAACGGTCAGTAAGGCAAGGGTGAGGGAACGATAATTCACAAAATATCACTCGGTGGAATGCACTGTCTGTACATAGAGACAGTCACTCACGAGACAGTTACGAAAGTTTTGAAAACTCAATGCAAATATTTGTGCAGAAGCAGATGGTTAAGAGAATGAGCGAAATTCTATGGATTTCAGAATTGTTCAATCGTTCCCACAATGTCACGAATTGTGATAGTAATTTCACGCTCTAAGAAATTCATGACACTGAGTGGTAGTAGCTGGAGGTGGGGGGGGAGTGGAGGGATGTGGGGGAGGGGCAGGGGGATGGGAGTAAGGGAGGTGGGGATAGGCTGGTCAAGGGGTGTGGGGAGATGCATGATATCTGGATACGTGTTGGAGAAGATGGTCAAATTTAATGATGATCACAAATGTGTAGCTATTCTCTCACTTCTCCTTGTACTATATATGGCACTTAGTGGTGAAGATGTCATTTGAGGCTTGTAATTAGCTGGGGTTTATTAAGACATTTGAAAAATGGGCTGTGAGAGGAGGGAGGTCCCGAGAAGCCAAGAAATATGTGCGCAGATACCATTATTAAGTATCATACACATTTATTTTTCCTAACTATTTTTTTTTAATGCAAGGAAGAAGGAACCAAAGGCCATGGGCCCGCATATTGTTCCTTCCAAGAAAAAGCAAAAACAATACAAAAGAGAGCCAAATTCAAGATTCATTCATTTCGAGATGCCTCGACACACTGCATTTGAAAGACTGGAGATCATAGGAAGAAGGAAATACAGACAGAGGAAGACAGTTCCAGAGTTGACCAGTTGCATAAATGAAGGACTGGGAGTAACGGTTAACTCTTGCATTAGAGAGTTGGACAGAAAACGGATGAGAGTTTGTTGCTAGATGGGTACTACGTGCCTGTCGTAGAGGTGGAGGGATGCAAGCAGACAGTTCAGAGGAACAGTAACCGTTGAAGTAGCAATAGAAGAGAGATAAAGATGCAACAGTGCAGCAAAGAGACAAAGGTTTAAGGGAATCAGTAAGAGGTTGAGAGTTAATGAGACGAAAAGCCTTTGACTCCACCCTATTGAGAAGAGCTGTATGTGAGGACCCTCCCCACACATGAGAGTTGTACTCCATACACGGGCGAATAAAACCCGTGTACAAGGTGAACAACTGTGCAGGGGTAAAGAAAGTTTGGAATCGGCTTAGCACACCTAATTTCTTGGAAGCAGATTTCACAAGAGATGTAATATGTTCTTTCCAAGACAAATTCCGAGAGAATGAAACACCAAGCACGTTCAAGGATGATGCAGGACTGATTTGGACATTATTAAACATCAGTGGGTAATCCTGAGGAAGATTTTGTCAGATTGATAAGTGTAAGAACTGAGTTTTTGATGCATTAAAAATAACAAGATTATTTTTACCCCAATCAGAGATACGAGCCAAGTCAGACATTAGGTGTGCCATAGCCTCATCCCTTTTTTGTTGAAGTAACTGCTGAGATGGACGTTGCGGAAACCGAATGGATAGGTGAAGGTTGGAATGATCAGCATATGAGTGGATAGGGTTAGATGTACAGCTTAGAAGGTCATTGATGAATAAAAGGAAGAGAGTTGGTGATAGGACAGAGCCCTGATGAACGCCACTGTTGACAGGTCTAGGAGAAGAACGATGGCCGTCTACAACAGCGGCTATAGAATGACCAGAAAGGAAGCTAGAGATGAAGGCACAGATAGAAGGATAGAAACCGTAGGAGGGCAATTTGGAAATTAAAGATTTATGCCAGACTCGATCGAAAGCCTTTGAGATGTCAGGTGCAATGTCAAAGCTTTCGCCAAAGTCCCGAAAGGAGGATGACCAGTAGACTGAAAGGTAGGTGAGAAGATCGCCAGTGGAACGTCTCTGACGGAACCCATACTGATGATCAGAAAGAAGGTTGTGACAGGAAAGATGCTTTAAGATTTTTCTGTTAAGAATTGACTCGAAAACTTTTGAGACACAGGATGTTAAAGCAATTGGAAGGGAATGGTCACCCTTCTTTGGGACTGGCTGAATGAGAGCAAACTTTCAGTAAGAAGGAAAAGTACAAGTTGATAGACAAAGGCGAAAGAGTTTACCTAGGCAGGGTGTAAGCACAGAAGCACAGTTTTTGAGGACAACAGGAGGGACTCCATCAGGCCCATATGCCTTGTTAGTATTGAGGCCAGTGATGGCAGAAAATACATCAGCTGAAGAAATTTTAATGTCAGTCAAGATGAAGTCAGAGGGGGGAAGTGATGGAGGAACAGCACCGGAATCGTCTAAGGTGGAATTGGAGGAGAAAGTCTGAGCGAAGAGATCTGCTTTATCAGTAGAAGAAATAGCTACAGAGCCATCAGAGTAGAAAAGAGGAGGGAAGGATGATGAGGTAAAGTTGTTAGAAAGGTTTTTGGCAAAGTGCCAGAAGGAGCGAGAAGAATTCGAGTTGGAGAGTTGAGAACATTTAGCACGGATGCAATTATTTTTAGCAGAGCGAAGAACAGACTTAGCACAATTCCGGGCAGAGATATATAAAAGGTGTGATTCAGGGGTGGGTTGGCTCCGGTAACTTTTATAGGCCCTCTCCTTGTTGCGGACAGCATTAGAACAAGCGTGTCTCTAGAACACACTGATGTAGACCGTAATGCAAATGAAACTGTGTGAGTAGAAAGACAGGAAGGGTGGTGGCTGTGTGTTTTAGTCTTTATTTAAATCACTTGAGCAAATAATGGCAACCTCATCTGGGGACACTTGCTGCCTATAATCTTCTGTTTCCTGGATAGTGACAGACTCTTTGCTCTTGGAGTGTGGTGCCCAAGAATGTCCCTTTTTGTGTTTGTGCTTGTGTGAAGAGAAGAACAAGAATATTAGGACTGGAATCAAGGGGTGTGTGACTTCAAGTGGGCGTGCAGATGACAACGAAAGGGTCAAGGAGACGGAGGAGTGTTATAAAAGGTAAGTACTGTACAGGAGAAATTGCACGTGACTGCCATGGTTTTGAGATTATCATGAATAAATAATTATATACTTGTACGCTACCATCACCATCATTACGACGACAATCATCGTCATCATCATCATCATCATCATCACCATTATTATTATTACTACCACCACCATCACCATCATCATCACTGTCATAATCATCATCATCATTCAGGCAATTATGTATTTTTTCCAATTAAAGCTAACCTGTCCCCATTCCATCACCATCATCATCGTCCATGCAATTACATTTTTCCCCCTCAAAAGTAGCCTTCATCACCATTCCACCACCACCAGCACCACCATCACCACCACCATGACCATCAGTAGGAACCTTGAAGTCACAACAACATTACAACATCACAAGCAACAACAGAGGTAGGAGACAAGATGAAGTAAGGTGGAGCGGCCTGGGACTCTGCTATCACTGTACCGAGTTCGAACCTTCTCCCTAAACAACATCCTCTCCTTTTTCCTTCTTTTTCTTTGTATCTTTTTCTTTTCTGTTTCTTATTACAGTATTCTCTTCTGTCTCCTGCTCTTTCACTCGTCTTTCTGGTGTTCTTTGTGTCTACGCTTTGTTTCATTCTCACTTCCCTTTTCTTTCTTATTTTTCCCAATTTTTCTCCCTTTTCTTTCATTTGTCCTTTACTTTCTACGTTTTTCCCTTCTATTTCACTTAATGATTCCTCTAATCTCTGTTTTTGTTTCATCCCAACCATTTACTTTGTCATTAGCATTCTTTCAATCTTTTCTCTTTCCATTCTCTTCTATCTATCCTTTACTGCTTTCTCCTTTTTCTTCTCTTGTACTTCACCTCTTGTTCCTTTTTTTGATGTTTTTTTTTCTCTTTCATTTCCTTTCTGTCTCATTTTGCTACATTGCATCACTCAAACAACTCCCATCGTTGTCTCATTTCTTAGTTACCGTACACTACATCAATCAAACTATAAGGGAAGATGTCTCGAGTTCGACCCTTTAACCTGAGGCGTCCTGTCGACGTAAGGGTACGTCGCAACGTTTTGTCACAGCTCACAGCTACACCCATCGACGTACCGGTACGTTGCGCAATTGCAAGGATCATAATTTGCACAAATTTCAAATTCGCGCTTGATTTTGGGTATATAGGCGCGGACGGCCTTCCCCTATCTGCCACCAGGTAGGGACACTCAGGGACCCCTCGTGACCCGCGTGCGGCCTCATCTCGTCCACTCACCTCCCAGCAGTGACCCAAGTCAGATATGGCGCGCCGAGGCCTCTCAGACAACCAGATTCAAGCCGCCCTAGATGCCTCCACAGGCGATAGTGATTCACCCCTCGATGACGGGGTGGCGGATAAAGATTACGTCCAGCCTGAGGAGGAAAACAGTAGCAGTGATGAGGAGGTCCCTTCGCCACGAAAGCGGCGTTACGTAACGTACTGCGCTGCTAGAGAGGGCCTCCCAGCACCTAAACAGCGTGGTAAGACGTCTATTGAGCCACTACGTAATATAGAAGGGGAAAGCGAGGACGAGGAGGGAGCCGTAGGACATGCTGCCACGTGGTACGGCCACGAGATTATAACCCATCGCGGCCCTGAGAGGACAGCACGTCGCATACTCAGGTATTGGCCTAGTGTCTTGTTTGGGGAGGGCAGAAGTGATGTGAAGGGAGTACAAAGTGAAAGGGAAAGTGTTATGGTGGAAAGGGAGAGTGACAGGAGTGAGTCACTGCGCTCACGTGGTGGTGTGAGGGAGCGAAGCAGACCAAGTGTGGCGGTGAGTGAGCGGGATGAATCACGTGGTGTGATGGAGCTGGGAGGTGAGGATGAGCCACTCCTCAGGATGTCTTATGCTCCCTAATATTCCCAGACCTACTCTCCACAGCTCCCTGATGTTCCCCAAGGTCATAAGGGTAAGGGTAAAGGGCGAGGGAAGAGGAGTGTGAGTGGAGAAGCGTTTCACTCTACTTCTCCTCAACCTCCCCCACCATCATCTCCTCCCCACACCGACGAAGGCAACGATGGGGGCGATGTGACGTGGAATTGGGAATATGGGAGTGATTTTTCTCTCATAATTCACCCCTTCACTGAACAGGGACGAGCAGGCTGCACAGCTCCTGTTATCCACCGTGGCTCAAGCAGGTTGGATTTTTTCCACCTATTTTTCAGTGAGGGTTTTGTTCAGTAAATTGTCGAACAAACCAACAGGTTTGCAAGTAGCCAGCGACGTGAGAGTGAAAGACTGGGCACAAGGAGCAGACATTCGGTCATTTATGATTACCCTGTTTCCCTGTCAGAGATGTTCATATTTATTTGCCTGGTACTTTTGATGGGTCTTTTACGTAAAAACAGAATTCCGTCATACTGGACTGTGGACCCTCTAATGCAGACACCAATATTTGGCAAGATCATGAGCCGTAATCGGTTTCAGCAAATCCTAAGCCGCCTCCACTTTTACGATGCTGATGATCCTGCCAATGCCAATGATACAGATAAGATGAGGCGAATTAGGCTGGTTTTTTATCACTTAAGGCAAACATTCCGTTCCTCATTTTATCCCTGTAGAGACCTTGTCACAGACGAGAGTCTCGTGTTGTGGAGAGGCAATATTTCTTTTCGCCTGTATATACCCAGCAAAAGGGACCGTTTTGGCTTCAAGATCTTTGTTATGTGTGCCTGTAGGACTGGTTATGTGCAAGACATAGTCTTGTACACTAGTGCACAGACAGACATAATAGAAGATCGCAGTATTGGACTCTCGGGAGCAGTGGTGAAAACAATGATTGAAGAGTACCTTCATCGTGGTCATGTCCTCTACCTCGATAACTGGTACACTAGCCCTCTTCTCGCTCGTTATCTACACCTGGATGACAGGGGACTGTATGGCACGGTCAAGGTGAACAGGCGCCACATGGTCAAGGTCGGGCGGAAGCTAGACAGAAATGAGGTGGTCTTCTTCAAGGCTAATAACATCCTGGCAACCGTGTGGAACCACAACAGGGAAGTCTGCCTCCTATCCACTGTTCACCGACCTTTGATGCAGTGCACAGAGTCCGTTGATTACCGTAGCGAGAGCAGGCGCTACATCTGGAAACCTGAGTGTATTCTGGACTACAACATCAATATGCGGCTCGTGGACCAGTCAGACTCGATGATATCGAGTGTAGAGTGTGCCAGGACCACGATGAAGTGGTACAAAAAGCTCTTCTTTCACCCGCTGGACATAACTGCCTTCAATTGTCACCACCTGCGTGCCCTGACAACAGGTGTCCAGGAAACCTTTGAAGGTTTTGTCTGGGAGCTGTGCAGGGAAATTATTGCTAAGTACGGTGAAGAAAGGACTCAGCAAAGACCCCGCACTGCCCCTACC
>JAGKTI010031883.1:0-12024 GCA_018397915.1 Birgus latro
TCATGGCAGGAGGACTCTGGTCTGGGCTGCTGAAGACTTGGGCTGCTCACAGGTGTCGGCCAGGTGTGGGAGGAGCCCCATCAGGTGTGTTTTCTCGCAGGAGGCACGGGACTACTGTCAGGGGCCGGGTCATCCGGACTGGGCTGCTGGGCGGTGTGGAGGGAGGCCCTCTCCTGGTGGGGCCTCGATGGGGAGTTCGGCTCTCAGGGCTAGGGAGGTCGCGCCCCAGGGTCCTGGGGGCACTCCTGGGTGTTCAAGGGCTGCGGTCTTCCTCGAGCTGAGCTGCTGTTAGCTGCGGCCTGTGGTGTCCCTTCCTGCGGGAGTCCGACAGTTGGGAGCGTGGCCCGGGAACTGGTTGTAGGGCGTGGACTCCCAGGCTCACCACGGGGCCTCCCTGGATCTCCTCCAGCCGTAACTCCTCCTGGGGACTGCCTCTGGGGAGAGAGAGAAGGGTGTCCTGCTCTGCCACGGGAGTGGTGGGCTGAACGAGGTACGTCCTCTGTAGTGGAAGTCACAGGGGTAGAGGACAGAGGGCGGATGGTGGCTGTTCCTTCCTTCCTGGTGCAGATGGTGGCCGTCACTGCGGTTCATCCAACCCCAGGAACAACAGGTGAAGGGCGGACTGTGGCTGATCCTTCCCTCCCGGCACGGATGGTGGCAGTTGCCGTGGATCTGCCCTTCTCTGGGTATACAGCTGAGAGGCGTACGGTGGCCATCCTCTCCTTCCCGACATGGACGGTGGCCGGCGTTGCAGTGTTGCCCCCATGAGTGGCTGCAGGTGAAGGGCATACGGTGGCCGTCCCTTGCTTCCCAGTGTGGATGGTGGCCGGCACTGCAGTGCTGCCTGGGACTGTCGTATCACAAGCCCCACCCCAAACCTGGTGAGCGCTGGCACGGCTGGAGACTTAGTCTGCTGGGACTGCGTTCCCTGGATGGTGTTGGTTGAGGGTAAGAGGGGTGCAAGGTAGTGGGGGACGTTGGCCCGTCTAGCCTTGGGCCTCCACGCGCCCTATGCACCTTCCTGTGGCCTCCTCCTGGGGTGGGAGTTTTGTCACCCTGTCCGTTGCCCCTCCGTGGGGTGGGTGGGTGTTGTCTGGGTAGGCAATTCAATATATATAGTGACGTGTGAGTGACAGCAACTGCTGCTGAGCAGCATCTCACCCTTAGGCTGCTAATCAATCACTAATGACTCACATGAACTCTGAGCATACCGTGTGGCATTGAGAATGGGCCGACCAAAGTTACCAGTTAGTATTACGGAGTTTATATCAACAGTTTGGTATTTCATTTGGTTTGGATTATGCATAATTTTACTAATTCATGATAATTTCATAAAAGAAGGTCATGTTATGTCTAATGTAATAGTAATTTTCTCTAAGCAGGACATTTAAGATAATTTGCTAAAAAGAGGGACATTATAGACACAATTTTAAAAGCTGGACAGACATAAAAAAAGTGGGACTGTCCCGCATATAAGTGGCTTTCTGGTCAGCTTATTCTTTGTTATTCGTTTTGTGCTTGTAATTGTACACTTTGTGCCTGTAATTGTTCTTTGGTTTCTTTATTTTGTGCTTGTAATTGTCCTTTAAGTTCTTTCTGTCCTTCATTTTTACCTGTAGATGTACTTGTAATAGCTTAATAACTGCACCCAGCAAAGCCTCTTCCTGCCTGGCTTGGCCTCTTGTCTGTACAGCTTCTTCCTGCATGTCGAAGGTTAGACTCACCGAAGCTCTTAATGATCCGCACTCCTGACACCACTGTTACATCCCCGTCCCACATTGCCACAGGCTACAACAGTAGTAGATCAGTAAAGGAAGGACGTTGCCCAGTGAGTTGCTCTTCCTAGAGGCAGCCTTTTGCTGTGCAACAAGACCAGCTGAGATGTTGTAAATAAACACTGGTTTCTTAAGTTCACTGTCTTTATATTCCAGATAATTACACTTAATGCTTGCCAACTTCACTTCACTGTTTTCAGAAGTACTGAAGATATACAAACTTCACAAATTGCAATACGCTTAATGCTTGCCAACAACAGTGACACAGAACGAAACTGAAAACTGACTGAAACTGCTCCAATCTCTTCCCCATCCTTTAATAATCTTCCTATATTCTAGAGTGTTCTACACTTCACAGTTCTCGTGCATTCTCGAGAAAGTAACGGTTACAAAAGTTACCAACTCGGAGACATCCACAACACGCCAGAGTTTTCTTACACTGCATAACACTCTTATTTAGCATACAAACTGAGATATGTTATGCTACGTACTCAAGAGTTAATCTCGAGAAACTGATCTTGGGTTCTTTTCAAGACCAGGTCTAGAGCATGCAACCGGAGGTACAGGGCTTAAAAACACAGGCCAACCAACCTTACACGTATATTGTCATACATACATAAAGTGCTGGGCCCAATACAAATGGGCAGATTACACACACTACAGTGGACACAAAGGACAAGAGTTGTGACTAAAGGTAACAGGGTAGCTGTAGGTGTCACCCAGGTGTGGGAGGGGTCCCGTTAAGCGTGAGCTTTCTGAAGGTGCGCGGGACCACTGTCGTAGACCAGATTGTCCGGTGTGGGCTGTGGGGTGGCGTAGATGGAGGCCTTTCCCTGGAGGGGCCTTGGTGAGTGTGTCGGCCCTTGGGGCTGAGGCCAAACAGGGTGAGTAGGCATGCTGCCTCATGCCTGCATTTGGTGGAGGACGGCTCGCTGGCTGGTCTGGGAAGGTCTCGGCTGGGAGTCCTGGGGGCGTCCCTTTGTTGAGAGGCCGTCAGGGGCTGCCTGCAGCGTCTCTTCCTCGGGGAGTCCGACAGTGACAGGTGATGTAGGGGCGCTGGGTGCAGTGAGCATATCCTCAGGCTCACTATGGGGCCGCTTCAGGCCCTCTCCAGCTGCGACTCCACTGGGGAGCTAGCTCCACCCCTTGGGGTGTGGGGACAGAGAGAGAGGAGTCCCACTCGGCCTCTGGAGGACTGAGGTGAGCAAGGGGCGTTGCCCTCGGTGGGTGTCGCAGAGGTAGCAGATGAGGGAAGTACGGTGGATGTTCCCTCCACGATGGACACGGTGGGCACCCGCTGTGGTTCCACTAGACCCTGGGACTGCAGGTGAGAGGAGGACAGTGGTCGTCCTCTCCCCGATGAGCACGGTAGGCGTCGCCACGGTCCTGCTCCCTGTAGGGGCTGCAGATGAGGGAAGTACGGTGAATGTTCCCTCCCCAACAGGCACGGTGGGCACCCGCCGCGGTTCCACTAGACTCGGGGCCTCCAGGTGAGAGGAGGATAGTGGCCGTTCTCTCCCCGGTAAGCACGGTAGGTGTTGCTGCGGTCCTGCTCCTGTGGGGGCTGCAGATGAGAGAAGTACAGTAGACATTCCCTCCCCAACGGGCACGGTGGGCACCGCCGCAGTTCTGCCCTGACCTAGGATTACAGGTGAGAGGAGTACAGTGGCCGTCCTCTCCCTGGCAAGCACGGTGGGCGTCGCTGCAGACCTGCTCCAAGCAGGCACTGCAGGTGAGGGAAGTACAGTGGACATTCCCTCCCTGACGAGCATGGTGGGTGTCGTTGCAGTCCTGCTTGGGAGTGTAGGTGAGGGAAGTATGGTGGACGTTCCCTCCCCGATGAGCACGGTGGGCGTTGTTGCGGTCCTACAGGGGGTGGTAGTTGAGAGAAGTAGAGTGGCCGTCCTCCCCCTGATGAGCACAGTGGGTGTCATTGCGGTCCTACTCGGGACTTTGGTTACACGAGTCCCTCCCCGATCCTGGCAAGTGCTGGTCTGGGTAGAGAGTATTGCAGCGGGGCAATGTACCTCCTCTGGGCTCTGTTGAGGGGAAGAGGGGTGCATGGTGGCGGGCGGCATATGCCCATCTTGCTTGGGCCCTTTCTGCACCTCTCTGTTTCTCCCCTTGGTGCTGGTATTTCACCACTGTTGTGGCTGGAAAAGCCACGTCCCTGTGGCTGGAGGTGGTAGATGTCAGAGGTAGCAGTCTGGTGGGTTGACATGACGTGGTGGAGGAGTGAGGTCCAGTGCTGTGTGAGTAGGTTTGGTTCCTGGTGTGGATGGTATACTGTCTTAAGGGTGGAGGTCTGTGTAGTCTTTCGCAGGAGACACAGAAATTGTAGTGTCCCTCAGAGGCGGTGTTTGTTCCTCGGGGTAGGGGTCCAGAGTACACGTCTGATCTTCATTTCTGGAGGCACGGAGTATAGTGCCTGGCTGGTGACTCTGGGCTGAATGCTGGAGATGGGTGAGGCGACTTGGGGTTTATGAGGTCGCGAGGTACACGCCTTAAGTGCCCTGATGGGCTTGGCCCCTGGAATTTTCCATCTTGCCTGATGTATTTTTAAGATTATGGGGGAGGTGTTTGGTGTGGGTGTGGGGAAGTTAGAGGTGGATGGTCTGGGTTGTGTTGGAGGTGTTGGGGGTGTGGGTTGGTGAGGGTGTGGGTGCGTACCTTGCTGGTGGGCGAAAGAGACGGCTGGATCTGGTAATGGTGGTGGTGAGGACAGGTGTGGGTGGTGAGGAGCTTGGGCCACGTGGTAAGACGGCCAGATGGAGGTGGGGGGATCTTGGTTTGGATGGTGGAGTTTTTGTGTTAGGTGGTGGCAGTGTGGTGGTGGTTGAGGATGGGGAGATGGTGTGGGGTCTGGTGTAGGATGTGGGTGTGGAATGAGGAGTGGGTGAAGGTGAGGAGTGTGTGGTGTGAGGTGGCCGGTCCTAGGGTTGGGGGGGGTTAGGGCAGGTGTAGGCAGCATGAAGCATCAGTCATGTGGTGAGGTGGTCGGGGATGGGTGGCCTTTGTGTCCGGTGGTGGTGGTGCAGCGGAGGTTGTTGAGGTGGGAGGTGAGGTCGGTGGGGGTGTGTGGGGGCCTGTGAGGAGGGTCTGGAGTTGGTGGAGGGTATGGTGGGGGACGTGATTGTTGAGGGGGGAGTGAGTGAGGGTGAGGAGTGCTGGGTGGGGAGGTGAGTGTGGCATGGTTGAGAGGTGGCAGGTGGGGGGCAGAAGGGATGCACATGGCAATTGTGGTAGGTGCGTTGTGGTACTGGATGGTTACTTGGTAGGGGTTGGGAATGTTGATGACTGTATATGGTCCTATGAATCGGGGTGATAGTTTGTTAGGGACTGGTAATTGGGCCACCATAACTGAGTCGCCTGGCTTGTAGGCACTGGCGGGGATGATGTCAGGTTGAAGGTCCTGGTGTTTTTGTAGGTGATGCAGTCGGCTCCTGAGGTGGTGAAGGAGGGGGGATGTAGGTGATGTCGGAGAAGTAGGAGAAGTGGGGTTTCTCTGAACACTCGTTCGTGAGGGGCAACGCCATTTTCTCGGGGACAGATATTCATTCCCCACTGCACAATTTTACGTGGGCTGGCCAGTCCTCATTTCGCGTTTCTTCTATCTTGGCCCGGACCTGGTTGAGGAGGGTGTGGTGACTTCTCTTGCCTATCACATTCCCCTGTGGCCAGTGTGGGGAGGAGTGGGAGAGCTTGTACCCAAAGATGGTGGCGAGCTCCTTCCATATCTTGCTGGTAAACTCTGGGGCGTTGTCTGAGTGAAGGGCTTGAGGGATGCAGAAATAGGGGGAAACGTGGTGGACGAGGGTGTCGGCCACGACAATGGCGTGGTGTTCTTTGACAGGGCAGGCAATCAGGAATTTTGAATACGTGTCCACGAAGGTTTTGATGTATTTGTAGCCGGCTTTAGGTGGTAGGGGGCCGACTTGTCCACAGACAAAAGTTGCCATGGCTTATGGGCAGTGATGTTCCCTGAAGGGCCAGGCGTGTGTGACATTCTTGCCTAGTGCACAAGCCCAGCAGGCCTGAATGACTTGTTTGGCCAAGCTGGAGGGGCCGGGTGTCCAATACATGTCGTTAAATACCTGCAGTAGTTTCTTGGTCCTGAGATGTATGCCGTTGTCCAAGTGTAAGTGGATCATTGTGTCAAGGGTGGTGTCCAGGTTGAGCACTATATGCCCGGTATGGGTGACCAGGTGACTGCCATGTTGGTGAAGCTTAGAAAATACTTGGGGTGGTATCCAAATGAGGTGATTTTTGTTTTGCCATTGCTGTAGGAGGCTGGTGGCAGCACTGATGAAGTTGATAGGCAGCCGGGATAAGGCATCGGCGTTTGTGTGTAATTTGCCTGGCTGGTATGCGATATCAAAGTAAAATTCTTGGAGAGTTTCTCTCCACCTGATTAGCTGGGCGATGTGGGTCTGGGACTGGTATAGCCATTGCGAGGACTGGTGGTTGGTTATGATGGTGATGTGGGTGCCCGACAGATAGGCTTGGAAGTGGTCCAAGGCCCAGATGATGCCTAGGCATTCTCGTTTGCAGTGTAGGTATTTTCTGCCTGGTTGAGGGTACAACTGGTGAAGGCAATGATGTGTTCTCGTCCCTCTTGGACCTGGGCAAGGACGGCGCCAATTGTCGTTAGGGATACATTGGCGTACAGGCGAAAGGGCAGGGTGTAGTCGGGAAATGTGAAGATCGGGGCAGTGATGAGCTTGGTCTTGAGGTTGTGAAAAGCTGAATTGATATAGTCTGTCCAGGTGAAAGGTTCGCTCTTTTTCGTCATGTCGTGGAGGTGTTTTGCAATGTTGACAAACCCCTTCACGAAGCGCCGATACTAGGATGTGAGCCCGATAAAGGTGCAGACTTCATGGACATCTTGTGGTAGGGGGAGGTCTGTGATAGCACGCAGTTTGTCAGGGTTGGGTGCTGTGCCTTCCTTGGAGATGACGTGTCCTAGGAAGGTGATGGACCATTCAGCCAGGACACATTTCAATGGCCTGAGCTTAAGCCCTGCCTGTCGAATTTGGGTGAAGACTTTTTTGATGTGCTGGAGGTGGTCAGCCCATGTCTGGCTAAAGATGATGTCATCAGGGTATGCCAGGCAGATTTCCCAGGTGAGGCCACTGAGAACTGACTCCATCAGCCAGGAAAATGTAGCAAGGGCGTTGCAGAATCCAAAGGGCAGGACACTGAGTTCATAATGATTCCCTGTTCTCCGGGTGTACAGGGACTTGCCAGTATCCTGACTGTAGATCCAAGGTGGAAAACCAGGACGCTCCGTACAGGGAGTCGAGGGAGGCGTCTATCCTGGGTAGGGGGGTGGCATCCTTTGTGGTCACGTTGTTCAGTCATCGGTAATCCACACAGAAGCGCATGGTGCCGTCTTTCTCTGGTGGATGAGGATATAATGCCAGTGTCAAGCATTTCCTGGACCTGCTTGTCTTCCTCAGCCCACTGCTTGGGGTTTTTCCTTCGAGATAGTTGGCGAATAGGTGGCCCTGTGGTGTGGATTTCATATGCCAGCTATGTGGTGTGGCTGATGTCTCCCGGTCCTGACGAGAAGAGGTTTGGGAAGTCCAGGAGGAGACCCCAGAGGCTGTCACCCTGGTGTGGTGAGCGGTATTCTGGTAGGGGGGGAAGGGTAGCAGGGGAGGAGGGGGTGCGCGCAGTTCAGCTTCTTCCACTTCATCGGCCACTAATCCTTTGGGGAGAGTGAGAGGGGTGGTGAAGATGTTGGCGATGCGTACCGCCCTGAGGTGGGGAGGAGGAAGGTGGGGGATAGCAGACAGGAGGAGATGGTTCCAGAAGGCAGGTTCGGAGAGAATAGGATGGAAGCTCCAGTGGGCCTGTTCAGGTGGAGTCAGGCCTCGTGCCGGAGGTGGGGATAGTAAGGGAGAAGGCGATGGTGGCAGGGAAAGTGGTGTGTGGAGGAGCGGGAAGGGTAGGGAGGGGATGAGGTAGAGGACATGGCGGGGGGAGAGCAGGAAGAGGGAGAAGGTGTGGGTGTGCACGTGCAGTATGGCTGGGAGAGGGGAGTCTGGAGACTTCTGGAAGTGCAAGCATCACTTTTGACAGTCGATGTTGGTGCGTTACTTCTGCAGGAGGTCCAAACCTAAGTAGCCATTGTAAACACGGCATGTCGAGTCGAAGATGAGGAACTGGTGCTAGGCTGATACTTTCTGATGAGTATCAGCACACAAGGCCTGGGTTTCCTTTTGTATAGGCAGAGGGCCGTCCCCTGCATATACGAGGTAAGCTGAAGTGTGGAGAAGTGGGCCAAAAGCTGAGGTGTGGCGGGAGTAGAAATGACTGTAGTTGCAGGAACTGGCTGCTCCCGTGTCGACCAGTAGCGTTGCTTTCACCCCGTTCAGTCTCATCTTGTCATAGACTGGGGGGTGATATTTTTGTGGTCCCCGCCACCGTGGGGAGGTGCGGGGGCGGTCCTAAAAATCCAGCTGTTGTGGGGTGTCTTCTTCTTTGAGCTCTACTTCCCCAGGATCGGTGTAGTTGGTGGATGGTGCATTGTCCTCGGAGCACTCATCTTCTATGGAGACCTTGAGGCGCTCTTGTGTAGTTGGTCTGAGCCAGGCAGCTTTCCGAAGTTCACGTATGTCGGGAATAGGGCACTGGTGACTACAGGTGGAGAATTCCCACGGGTTAATGGAAATGAGGTTGGTATTCTCCTTAGGGGCAGGGTGCTGCTTGGTGGGGAGTGCCCTGGGCGTAGTGGGTGGTGTTGAAGGAGCTGTGTGGGTGGTGGGGATCTGTGGTTTGGGGTGTGGTGCCTTTTGAGCTGGGACTCTGCTTACTGCACCAATGTGTTGTGGGCCAGTGCGAGCGGCAAGAAGGTGCCTGACCAGCTGGACATCCCTGTCAAGGTCTCCCACTGGGTCATAGATTGTAAAATGCTTTCTTATGGTGCTGGCGAGGACCCTCAACAAGGTGTTGAAGATTTGTTGTTCCCAGGTGGCTGCGTCGGCCTCTGAGTAAGCAGCGGTGACAAGTCGCCTGGCCTAGTTAAGCCTGTCATCCAGGTTGCCGTCGTAGATGAGGGCGTTGAGCTGGGATAAAGTGATGACTTTCCCTAGTGATGGCGTGACTGCTTGAGTCACGATTTGTGTGAACTGCACCCATGTCAGCTCCGGGACAGTCTTCGTGGCGAAACTTGAGACTGCTTTTCCCAGGTGGGGTAGAGTTAATATCTACTCCCTGTCATACTCGAATCCGATGTCCAATAGTGGTTTAATCATGCAAATGTACTTGTCTATGTTGCACTGTTCAGGATCGAATTTTGGCAATTGTACATGTGGTTTGGACGCCATTTTGTTAGATTTTCCCTTTCGTTCCTAGTTGTTCTCTGACCTGATCTAGAACCACCACTAGCCACCAGTGTTATGCTATGTACTCAAGGCTCAACCTCTTGCTCCCTGAGTACGAGGAACTGATCAGGGGTTCTTTTCAAGACCAGGTCTACAGCATGCAACTGGAGGAACAGGACTCAAAAAAACAGGCCAACCAACCTTATGTATATTATCATACAAACATACAGTACTGGGCACAATACAAATGGGCAGATTATACACACTATGGTGGACACAAAGGACAAGAGTTGTGACTACAGGTGACAGGGTAGCTGTAGATGTTGCCCAGGTGTGGGAGGGGTCCTGTCAGGTGTTCTCTTTCTGAAGGGGCACAGGACCACTGTCATAGGCCGGATCATCCAGTGTGGGCTGCGGGACAGTGTAGAGGGAGGCCGCACCTTGGAGACGACCACAAGGCGCTACCACTATAAAACCCCCAAAAGAAGGGGAACAGGTGACAGCCACAAGCCACACCTTGGAGACGTCCAAAAGCCACTTCCACTAAAACCCCCCAGAGATGGGGAACAGGTGACGGCCACAAGCCAGGGCCCCAGAGCAGCGACGGCCACAAGCTGCGCCTCCATCAGGAGGGGCCCTACACTGGTGACGGCCACAAGCAGTACCTGCAGGAGGGCGACAGCCACAAGCTGCGCACCTGCAGACCCTCCGGGAAGAAGGACACCGACGATGGCCACAAGCTGCACCTTGGTGATGGCCACATGCCGCACCTGCACCCCCATGATGGCCACAAGGCGCACTCGGGGTGTAGTCCTCATGGGGCACGGCGCCCTAGAGCGGGTAACGCCCACAAGCCGCACTACATCCACTGGTAGCCAGGGGTATGAACCCTCAGTGACAGCCACAAGCTGCACGGGGTAGGAGACGGCCACAAGCCGCTCCGCCTTTCATGCTCTAGGGGACTCGGCGACGGCCACAACCCGCGCCAGGGAGGGAACAGCTACGTGCTGCCCCTCGCTCCCTACCCAAGTGCCTTCCCCACCTGAGGATTTCCCGAGCCTGCTGGAGGCTACCTGTAGCGGCGTGGGTATCCTCCCCGCTTCTCCTAACAGGGACACCCTCCAGCTAGAACAACATCTGGAAGAGATCTGGCAAGGCCCTCTTATATCTGAGGTCCTAGCCCCCCAGCTCGCCCTTCAGCAGTCCCAATCCCTGCTGGGCTCATCACCACCGAGCTGCTGCAGTCCACCCCTGACGAAGGCTCAGCAGAGGAGAGACCGCAGCCCACGGACCAGCCGAGACGTCCCCAGGACCCCGGAGCGCGACCTCCCAAGCCCCACCCGACGACCTCCTGCCCGGCAGAGTGGGCGCTGACAAGCGTACCTACTCTCCCTGTTCAGGTCCAGCCCCTAGGCCCCCCAGGAAGGGCACCCACATCACGCCGCCCTCAGACCACTCCCGGACGAGACAGTCACGGCCTGGCCTCCTGACGAGGCCCCAGACGAACATTAGCAGTCCGGCCTCCTGACGAAGGCCCCTACGGAGGCCCCGATGACCAGTGGCCTCCTGACACAGGCCGCCACTCTGGGCCCCTCTGCCGCCGGGCCGCACCCTACAGCAAGCCCCAGCTACGCTCACCTGTCACAGAGTCCTCCGGCCCTGTCTTATTTGTGTATATTATTTTCTTGTCAAGTATGCCACTGTTGTATTTGACTTGGAGTGTAATTTATGGTAATATACCAGTATGTGTATGGTTTGTTGCCCTGAGATTTTATGCCCTGTTCCCTTTACTTGCCTTAAGAGACCCAACCCGGTCTAGAAAGAGGACCCGCTCTAGGCTCCGTGTCTAAGCAACGAGAAGTCGTACACTTTCACAAGCAGCATAAAAGTTGCCAACATGATCTGGTTGCTGCTGTTCCCAGCACGTTGCCATCTTGTTAATTATTGTGTTTATATGTTGCCAGCACTTGTTCCTGCACATGTGCGGATGCACCTTTTTGCAAAAACAAAAACAAACTTTCATTTGTGGGATTATACCCAAACAAGCACCACCACCACAACTTGTCATTCGTGGGTTCGTGGCAGAGTGGCCTCAGTTCTGGACCTCCTGGAAGGGCTAGGACAAGGAACTGAGATAAACGGGAAGTGGACATGTCCATGCACATGGCAACAAACTCAAAATTGGGGCTTGGTTCTAACTTGTCGGTATAGATTATCATTGTTTAATACATGGATTCTGATACACTTACGTGTCTTCAGCCTTGTCGCTAGATTTTTGTGAAAATCTTTAGACTTTTTCCATGCTGCAAACAGCTGAAAAATGTCGCTTAATGGAAACGAAATATCAAGTTCTAGTGACAGTCACCTAATTGGCAATCCTGGCCACAATATCTATCAGGTATGATAAGGAAATCCTATATGTCTGTGATATACTGAATACTGATGTGATCAGATCCTCCACTGGCTTGAAGGATAACACAGATGTGGTTGTTGTTGGGGCCTTAGGTTCATGTGGATGTGAACCCAGTGGATAGTTAGAAAGTTGCCCTTTTCCTGCAGTTCACCTTAACTTGGTCCATATTTTCATTCTTTTGCAGCTACCTCATGTATTTCAGTGGCAGAAAAAACAGTGCTATGGCCTCACAACCTTTCCATTGCACTTCTTCATGACTGACATCATATTCCAGTGTTAATCTCTTGCTACAGTTCAAAAGATATTAAGATGGCAGTTTTAACTAAATAAAATGTTTCTGTGGATATGCTGGAGAGCATTAGAAGTACCTTGTGATGGTTTAGCCGTGTGGAGAGAATTGAGAATGAAAGACTGATTTAGAAAGTGTATGTGTGTGAGGTGGAGGCAAAGGTTGAATTGAAAGAATGGGGTGGAGGTATCAGAGAGAGAGTAGCCTGATGGGAGACGA
>JAGKTI010031887.1:0-12024 GCA_018397915.1 Birgus latro
TACAGTATGCGTTTCTTTCGTGTTATGGGAGCGGCGATGGTTAAATTTCAGTCTCTCTCTGTCTAAGCAGGGCAGTGTCAGAAGATGTATTTGTCATGTATCTCTCATGTCACGACAAGCGAGAAAGCCTGGCCAATGGCAGTAAAGTGTAAACGTTGTTCCTACCACCCCATGAAAAACGGCCTAATTTGCTCGCATTTCATGGCTTCTCTCGCAGAGGATCGGGGGAAAAAACAATCGAGTGTTCATTAGAATTTACACTAGTTATCATCATGAACGAGAGCTAACATTCCCTTGCAAATATTCTATACACTGGATATTTTAGAAGCCTCAGTGTTCTCATCCTAACCGTAACTCCTCCTGCACAGGTAAGATTAATAGTCAATATGTGTTATATAGTAGTTGAGCTATATTGAGCCTCTTGCTGAAACTGTATGAAACATGATGCTCGAATCATTCAAAAACCTTGTCCGAGATACAGCTTTGGATATCCTGATGGCAGTTGTCGAGTACCATTAAACACGTTGCACGAGTTTTGCCGAGAAAGTTGCTCAAATTAAGTCGTACAGTTGGTTAAAATACATATAATAATTAAATTGCAAGCAAAAAACGTCTTTAAGTTTCACTATTGCCTATGAAACTGACCAGCTTCACAAATTTTGACACACCCTTACATTTTGTTTATGCACACGACACTTAGCCCGATCCCTGAGGCCCAGCAGTTCTCCAACGCACCATATACCTCCAAATGTACTCCCTTCTGAGCCAAGGCCCACCGTCCGCACTGAATACATTCTAGGGAACTACAAGGGTTGCGTTTGACCACTGACTACGGGTACTTCAGTACAAGTGTTTTTTTGTTTTTCTAAACTTAGTGAAATTGTCAGACGGAGGCAAGAATTAACATTTTAAAGGCCACCTTAATCAAAAGTACAAAGAAAGATCAGCAACAGCACAGAAATACCACTGAACTCTTGAATACAGCGACGTCATTATATTTTGCTCAAACAGTGACCTGTAAAGGGGTAGGAAGCAAAGTATAACCTAAATATTTAAGACGATGGTTACCAGACTCGCTCGCCCCTGAGTAACAGAATGGATGTAATAATTTAGCCCAACCGCCCATTGGAGATAGACTTTTGCGGGCTCCCTTCAGCTGGAGCGGCATAACTCACAATATACCACCCAATGTAATAAATGGTTTCCTAGATTACGTGAAACTATGCATAGAGTCACCTGCAAAAAAAAAGTTATTTGTAAGGCCTCCTCTCTCCCCTTCAGTAGACGGTCCTTGGGCAAAAGCGGTTGACACATATCTGATGAGAGAGAGAGAGAGAGAGAGAGAGAGNGGTTTTCTGTTTGAAAAACTGCTACTACTACTAAGATCTAACGACCAATGTTTATAGAAAAGGAGAGAAATGGAGAACGCTTTCCCCCATCCACCACACCATCCGGTTAAACTGGCAAGAAAAAAAATGACAGAAAAAAACAAGCATGAAAATTTTATACGAGAGGCAGAAGAGGAGCGACTGTGCACAATGTAATATCTGTTCTACATACCTGTTCAAGACAGAGCATACACAATCGCTGAATGTTCTCGTTGATGAGGGGAGTAGATTGTAGCACCATCCGAGCATGGCAGTACTCCCAGGGTGGATGGAAAGCTGACGACAGGGAGAGCTGGAGCTCCCGTTTCATTAGCCCTCAGGACTTGTTCCTGACCATCCCCCTTTGCTGAACTTTGTCAGTGTTTCAGTAACACAGAGAGAGTAGCCCAGCATGCTCTTCAATACAAGTTTCTCTAACTGTCAACACCAAACAACATGCACACTACACACTACACTTCCTTTTCAAAATCTGAAAGAAACATGGAGTCGGAACACCCAGCCTCGGAGCCCCCCGGGGGGGGGCATAAATGCCCCCACTGTCTGCCCCTCTCCCGGTGACGACTCGATGAGCTGCCTGGAACCACTGTCTGACGAACTTCTTCATTTCTGCAACATCCGCGGCCTTTCCTCTAACTTTCGCTCTGTTGAGCATCACCTCTCTTCCTCTAAACTTCACATTCTCTTCCTAACTGAGACTCAGTTGTCTGAGGCAGCTGATAGCAAACCCTCTTCTGTATCCTCCTACTTTCTCTATACTCATTTCAAAGCCAAAGATGGCTGATGTTTTATGTACACAATGACTTCTCTTGCTCTCGTATTCTTGAACTTGATTCTTCTGAATTCTCTATTCTCTGGCTTCGGCTTTCCTGTCATTCTCAGACTAAATATATCTGCGCTGTTTATTTATCCCCTAACTCTACTGACTGAAAAATTCTTCGACTATCTTACTTCTACGATGGAATACATTCTGTCCATTTCTCCTTTTTCCGAAATCTCCATTCTGGGAGATTTCAATGTTCACCACCACTTTTGGCTCTCCTTTCCATTCACTGATCCACCTGGTGAACAAGCCTACATCTTTTCTATCCTTAATGACCTAGAGCAGCTTGTACAGCACCCTACCCTTATCCATGACCGCCTTGGAGAGAGCACCAACATTCTTGACCTCTTCCCTACAACTAATCCTTGTGCTTACATAGTTAATCTTTCCTCTCCGTTGGGCTCCTTTGATCACAACCTTATTACCTTAACATGTCCTATCGCTCTGGTATGGCCTGTGGGCCCTCCTAAGAAACGTCGACTGTGGCATTTTGGTGCTGCGGATTGGGAGGCCCTCAGGCAGTACTTCTTTGATTTTCCCTGGAATGATTATTGCTTCCATGGCCAGGAGCCATCTGAGTATGCCTTGCGCATTATGGAGGTTATTCTCTTGGGCATGGAAGCATACATTCCCTTCTCATATCCTTTGACTAATGCAAGAAAGCCTTGTTCTAATGCTGTCCGCATAAGAGCCAACCTACCCCTGAATCATATTTTTCATGTTTCTGCCCGGAATCATGCTGAGTTTGTTCTTCGCTCTGCTAAAAATAATTTCCTCTCAACTCACCAACTCGAATTCTTCTCGCTCCCTCTGGCACCTTGCCAAAAACCATTCTAACAACTTCACCTTATCATCCTTCCCTCCTCTTTTCTAATCTGATGGCTCTGTATCTATTTCTTCTACTGATAAAGCAGATCTCTTTGCTCAGACTTTTTTCCCCAATTCCACCTTGGACGATTCCGGTGCTATTCCTCCATCACTTCCCCCCCTCTGACTTCCTCATGGCTGACATTAAAATTTCTTCAGCTGATGTATTTTCTGCCATCACCGGCCTCAATACTAACAAGGCCTATGGGCCTGATGCAGTCCCTCCTGTTGTCTTCAAAAACTCTGCACACCCTGCCTAGGTAAACTCTTTCGCCTTTGTCTATCATCTTGTACCTTTCCTTCTTGCTGGAAGTTTGCTCTCATTCAGCCAGTCCCAAAGAAGGATGACCATTCCCAACCCTCTAACTATCGTCCAGTTGCTTTAACATCCTGTGTCTCAAAAGTTTTCGAGCCAATTCTTAACAGAAAAATCTTAAAGCATCTTTCCTATCACAACCTTCTTTCTGATCGTCAGTATGGGATCCGTCAGGGACGCTCCACTGGCGACCTTCTCACCTACCTTTCAGACTCCTGGTCATCCTCCTGTCGGGACTTTGGCGAAAGATTTGCCATTGCACTTGACATCTCAAAGACTTTCGATCGAGTCTGGCATAAATCTGTAATTTCCAAACTGCCCTCTTATGATTTCTATCCTATCTATGCCTTCATATCTAGCTTCCTTTCTGGTCGTTCTATAGCGGCTGTTGTAGACGGCCATCATTCTTCTCCTAGATCTATCAATAGTGGTCTTCCTCAGGGCTCTGTCCTATCACCAACTCTCTTCCTTTTATTCATCAATGACCTTCTCAGCTGTACATCTAACCCTATCCACTCATATGCTGATGATTCCACCCTTCACCTTTCCATTCGGTTCCCGCAACGTCCATCTCAGCAGTTACTTCAACAAACAAGGGATGAGGCTATGACAAACCTAATGTCTGACTTAGCTCGTATCTCTGATTGAGGTAAAAATAATCTTGTTGTTTTTAATACATCTAAGACTCAGTTCTTACTCCTATCAACCCGACAAAATCTTCCACAGGATTACCCACTAATGTTTAATAATGTCCAGCCAGTCTTCCAACATCCTTGAACATGCTTGGGGTTTCATTCACTCAGGATTTATCTTGGAAAGAACATATTACATCTCTTGTGAAAACTGCTTCCAAGAGATTAGGTGTGCTAAGCCGACTCCGAACCTTCTCTACCCCTGCACAGTTGTTGACTTTGTACACGGGTTTCATTCGTCCCTTTGTGGAGTACAACTCTCATGTGTGGGAAGGCTCCCCACATAAAGCTCTTCTCAATAGGGTGGAGTCAAAGGCTTTTCGTATCATTAACTATTCTCCTCTTACTGACTCCCTTCAACCTCTGTCTCTTCGCCGCACTGTTGCATCTTTATCTCTTTTCCATCGCTACTTCAACGGTCACTGTTCCTCTGAATTGTCTGCTTGCATCCCTCCACCTTTACGACGGGCACATAACACCCGTCTAGCAAGAAACTCTCATCCCTTTTCTGTCCAACTCTCTAATGCAAGAGTTAACCGTTACTCTCAGTCCGTCATTTATGCAACTGGTCAGCTCTGGAACTGTCTCCCTCTGTCTGTATTTCCTACTTCCTATGATTTCCAGTCTTTCAAACGCAGTGTGTCCAGGCATCTCGGAATGAACGGATCTTGAATTTGGCTTTCTTTCAAAAATGTTTGTGTTTTTTCTTGGAAGGAACAGTTTGCGGGCCCATGGCCTTTGGTTCCTTCTTGCTTGCAAAAAAAAGAAAAAAAGTCTAACAGTCATCAACATCACTTCAACCTGGATAAAACGAAGACTCAGTTAGGATCTGTAGTCTCGAAATATTTTTCTGACCGAATTTTAAAAGTATCAATAGTTTTTGTCCTAACTGGTGTTGCAGGTAGCCCATTCTATTGTTCCACTACGCGAGAATTAAAGTAGTTTTCCCCACATTAGTGTTGCATCTCTTGCTTTTGAGTTTCATGTCATTATTTTTTGTCACAGTGTCATTCTGTATTTTGTAGAAATTATATTTAACATCGTCAGATTTAAGAAGTTTAAATACTTGTATTATATCTCCCCTGAGTCATCGCTTTTAGAGAAAACATATCCAGTTTCTTTCGTCGCTCTTATTAAGGTAAATTTCGCACCGATGGTGTCATTTTGGTGTGTCTGCTTTGCGCACTCAGAGCCTGTATTCATCCAGGATGAGATTCGGGGACCATTCCTACACACAGTATTCTAAATGTGGTCTAAATAATGACGTATAAAGCTTAGAGATTATATCGGGCATTTCATCATCATAGTTCCTTACGATGATGTCGAGTATTTTGGTTTGCCCTTTACTGGCAGCTATACACTAGGGTTTTTGAGGTCGTTACAGATAACAACTCCTCGATCCACCTCGTCCTTTACTTTAGTCAGTGGGCTACTGAACATGCGATATATTCATGTTTAATGTATTTCTCCAAAGTACATTAGCTGACACTTATCTGCATTAAATTTCATCTGCCATCTTCTCTCCAATTTATTAACTTATCCAGGATGTTGTGAACAGATGCACAGTCTTCTGTCGTAATTACTTTGTCTCCAAGGTTCGTGTCATCCGCAAATTTGGGTGCTTTAGAAACGAGTTAATTGGCTAGATCATTGATACAGTGAAAAGAACTTGTCCTTGAACTGACCCTTGAGAATCCCGCCTGTTACTTCTAGCCCAGCTAATGATTCGCCATTTATCACTACACGCGCATGCAGTTCGTTAACCAGCCATCAATCCATTAAGATAGTTTGTCAGATGGAGGACCATATCAAACGCTTTCTGCAAATCTAGGTAGATGACATCCAACGGTATTTTTTGCGTACCAGTAATCGTATTGGTTTGTAAAAATTGCAAGAACATATTTATAAGGTAAGATCTGTTATTACAAAATCCGTGCTGATTACCTGTTATAAGATTATGATTCGAACACGGTGATTTTATCAATAAAATTTTTCCCCAAAATTTTGCATGGCATTGACGTTACGGCGGTATTTTGTGGCGTGTTTTTATCACCCATTTTAAAGATTGGTGGTATATTAGAGAGCTTTCATTGATTAGATACATTACATTCCCTTAATTATTTATTGAATGATATATTTATAGGAAATATTAAGTGTCTGTAACCTTCACACAATGTGCGAGGAGACATTTGTCTGGGCCAGTTGACTTATTTGGGTCGATTTTCTGAAGATAATTTAACACTTCGTGTCCTGTCATTTTGTTGATTGGCAACTTAGCTTCTGGTCCTGAGAAAGCTGGTTGAGGGATGGGAATGTTTACAGTATTTTCTTTTGTGGAAATACTGTGAAATGAGTCGTTCAGTATTATCGCTATTGTTTCGTTATCATGGACTAGATGGCCTTCGTAGCATATTAGAAGGTCTATGCTATCTTTAACATTGTTCTTTCTCCTCATACTGTGAAAAAAATATATATATATACATAGGGTTTTGATTTTGCTTCCCGATTTTCGCTTCGTACTTTCATTTAGTCTTCCGGGTAAGTTGAGCACATTGCCGCTGAAATTTAAAATATTCTTTACCGTCATGGTGATTCCCTATACATTTATATATATTTTTATGCTCTTCTATTGCGACCGATGATTTCTTCAGTGTTCTTCGACATCCAGGCCGGTTTATGAACGTCCTTAATTCTTCGGGTAATTCTCGGTAAATCTTCGTTCGATAGGCATCAATCGATTAGTGAATATTTCCAACATTTCTTCGACATTATCCATCTAGAGTTACTTAATTCAGTTGCTGTTGGAAATTTCCTTCTTCATATTACCGCAGCTCCTTTATTAACATTAAGACCTAAAACTTGTTTATGCTGGTCTTACAGGTGATGTTAACTTTAAATCTAAAGATATTTTGATCGCTCTTGCTAAAATTTGCACCATTACCACATAAATTTAGGTCTGTCTCCGTGGCTTGGGCAAGGTCGAGAATATTATTACCACATGTCTGTGTACTCGCTGCCTGAGTTAAAAATGCATCGTTTATCAGTTTTAACAACTTGTTTCCTTCTGTATCTGCCTACAGTCAACATTCGGATTATCAAAGTCCTCCCAAATAATCCATCCTTTATATATATATATATATATATCACTTTCCTGGCCTAACTTGGGCGGTCTGTATATAACCCCGAACAGAATGGATTTATTATTGTGAAAATTTCCATTTACAATGACTCGCATGTTATAACATCCAGTTTACTGATCAGTATTTTTTTTTTTTTACGTGTCCGACTCTAGGCAAAGGCTTCAGGGCCTATTTCTCGGGGGCAGTGACCTATCCCAAGGCCCAGTAGTCCTCCTACACCTCCACATGTCACCACTTCGGCGCTAACACCCACCGTCCATATTGAATACATGCTAAGGCTGCCTCAAACAGGATTGGTGTATTGGTATTAGCGGGGGTATACATGAGTCTTAATATATATTAGATCTCCTCCGCCGGTTTTGTATAGGTGTGATTTTTCAAATGTCATAGTTGTTTAGCGATATTTCTCCAGTAGGATGTTTGCCACATAGGTTTAAACAAGATTCTGTAGCCATAATTAAGTCGGGATTTTCGGTAGTTGCATAAATAATTAATTCCTCTCGCTTTGAAATAATACTTCCCGTGCTCATATACAAAAAATTCACAGAGAGAGAGAGAGAGAGAGAGAGAGAGAGAGAGAGAGAGAGATTGGGGGAGATCAGTAATTTGTCCTCCCCTTTCCCTTCTCCGAGATACGTGCTTGGACTGATTTAGGTCAACATGAACCAGAAGGAAAAGAAGTAAGAGTAAGCTCTCCTATCTCCCTCCCTCTGGCACCAGGTTCATTTCGGTGGCCTATATTCCGCCTGGTGCCGGGTGCTCATAAGCAGCGGACAAACACCTCATCTCCTCCGCCTGTGTAATCACCACACCACCAGCCTGTTTACTACATAATGAACCCTAGGGGAAGGGGTCGGCAAAATAGATACGATTATGCTCACTTTTACGGAGCAGTTCGAGAAATTTTGTGTGTGTGAAAGAGTTTTGAAGCGATGCGGTGATAAACAGGGAGGATTTTAGCATGTTTCGCTATTTCCCTTATGTCTTTTCATGGGGGAATAACGCGATCATAAACTGGAGGTTATGTGATGTGAATGGTGTTTAGTCCATGAATGAGACTCTCTTTCGTTTTTTTACCCTGTGTTTGGGTGAATGTGTAGTTAGCTCTCTGAGTATGATGGCGCCATTTTTAAATTCTGTTCTTATTACCATTATCCGCTCTTATTTTGAACAGGGAAACCTTTTCATAATAAACTTCACTCACTCATAGTCGGAATGTGAGTCACAGGACTTTGAAAGTGTACAGCCTGGTACCATTAACCTGCCCACGGTTGAGGCAAATCTAGCATTCTATTCCAGCTAGCGCCAAACGATTTTATTTACCTGAGGGTGTCATGGGAGCTTAAGATAGTGTTGCTTCGAACCCCTTCATTGCCAGAAGAAATAAAAAGGTGTGTGTGCTGAATTATTTTAAAAAGCTATGGTAAAATGTACATCACAAACTGAGTAATTATAATGAATAATCAGTACGAAGCTAAAGTAAATCAACCTGAGAAGAATTAAGCAAAGCAGATCAGCAGCACAAGAATAATAAAATGGGTTGTAGAGAAGGTAAAGTTGTGTCATTAATCCGTTTTCATGTCTGGGGTTGCTGACTAAGGAAGCTGGATTACAGAGCTTCCAACCAGTTTGAATATTACCAGTTTAGCAGAAGCTCATAAGGTTTTGACATCTCCAAGTCTACACGTCTGAGGAATCAGCAATCAAAAATCAGAATTAACAGCCTGTTGACAAGACTGTTGGTGATGTGTACTGAGATACTGGTGAAAATATAATGCTTTCAGACTTGACGATACTGGTTTCTCGTTACAGGATATGGTGATTTTCCCTTTTGAGTTATTGCTTCACAAATTTATTTCACTTTAATATGCGTATAGGTTCAGAAATTGTCTGATTAGCTTTGGTCAGTAATTCCTTTACAGTGTTTACAAACTGTGACAAAACCTGTCGAGATCTTGGTATTTAAGCCAGTAATATTCAGGTGGTTTGTAGTATCGCTTCATTAACTCGGAATCCTCCACCTGTAAAAATATTCCTGACCGTAACTATGCCCGTTTGATTAGTTCGCCTGCCTTTGTACAAAAATCTTCGACTCTTCCAAAAAATTAGTAAGATTTTACTCAAATTAATCATCAGTATTAAAGCGGGTTCGGAGGGGTGTAATCTCTCGTCATTAGTTCGGATCATCTGACTAGAAAAGGTATTACTGACCACAACTGTACACCTACACATTTACTGATTTGTCTCTTTGCTTCTTGTGTGAAAAACTCTCGGATGAATACGGTGAGGCATGAAAAGGTTTTACAGAACATCACTATTCCTTACTTAATCCAGCATTTCCTCACAACGTTGACGGCTTTTTCATCATATTCTTGCTTCCGATTTGCAGTGTTCCTCATTGTGGGGAAGGTTTCCTGTAGTAATGGAATAAATGAAGTTTATTCTAACCCCACCATTTTGGGGGTCATCTCCTCAGGCTGAATACTGTACTGTGTGGTGGACAGAATTTTGTGATATCTGTGTGGTGGATAGAAGTTTGTGATATCTGTGTGGTGGATAGAAGTTTGTGATATCACATCAACCTAAGGCAAGAACAGACAGAAACTTCTTTCTCTTCACTGATTCTCCATCGAGCTGGATAAAATAATCTGGATGTGACAAGAACAAACTAGAAAAGTGATTATTATACCGAATAAATTAATCTGCACACCGATAATATCTAACTGGGTAACTCTAAAATGTGATTCAGGTTTTGTCAAATTTTCAGCATGGGAACGTCTTTTACTGTGTAGTTTTTTTGTTTTTTTTTGGTCCAGAGGTCGGAGGATGTTATTCGAACTAGAAGTGATCTGTTGTATGTTAGTTAAGGAGTTGCCGTAGGCTGCCTGTAACCCTTCCAGTTTGAAAATTATCTCCTAAGCTGAACACATTCAGTGGTGTGAAGGTAGTCTATCTATTTATATACCTAGGCTGCTTCCTCCAAGAAAAGGGGGGTAGCCGAGACAGGTCAACACTTCCAATTTACTCATCCACTCAAACACATTCATTCGCATCTTAGCCCCAAAGGGGAGAAGGGACAGATCCTCACCGCACCACACCACACAAGGGTCAACCACGCAGTGCAGTCAGTGACGACCGCAGCAGGGCCCGACAGCAAAGCTGGTTTACCCCTGCCACATCATAATGGACCCAGCCCCTTACCCGCACCTGACCTGATCAGCTGATCAGACAAAAAGCAGGAGAATATCCCCTCAGGGCTGCGTCATCATTTATTCATTCACAATTTCTCTTCATTCATTTCTTTCATGCACAGCCACTCTTCCTTGCTCCACAGACAACCCTCTCGCATCCAACGCTCTCTTCACACTGTCCATCCATCCTATTCGTGGTCTTCCTTTCGGCCTTACACCTCTCACATCAGGTCTAGTTATCTTTTTCACCAATCGCTCATTGTCCATTCCCTTCATATGCCCAAACCATCGCAACACCCTCTGCTCAACTCGATCAGCCATCTCCTGCACAACTCCAGTTCTCCTTCACACTTCATTATTTCTCACTCGATCCATACGCGTCACTCCACACATACTCCTCAGACACCTCATCTCCATTACATTCAAACTTTTCCTCTCTGCTACACCCATATTCCATGTTTCAGCCCCATATAACGCAGTCGGTACCACAACACCCTCATACAGCCTTCTCTTTACATCCATTCTAAGCGAACGACATCTAAACACTTTTTCATTCCTCCCAGCACCTTTCCAACTTCATTCACTCTAATCTTCACTTCTGCATCTATTATTCCATCCACAGCAACATGTGACCCTAAATACTTAAAACGCTCTACCTCCTCAAGCAACTCACCATTCAAAACTATATTCATCCTCCTACCATTTACCAACCTCACTTCATCACTTTACTCTTATTCTCATTTATTTTCAGTTTCCTCCTTTCACACAAACTCCTCTACCAAGTGTCTCAATTTCTTCTCTGAATCAGCCACCAGTGCAGTATCATCCGCAAACAGCAGCTGCTTCAGATTCCACTCTCTACCATCAACAATCACAAGACTCAGTCCTCCACCTAACACTCTTGCATTCACCTCCCTTACAACACCATCCATATAAATATTAAACAACCAAGGCGACATCACACATCCCTGCCGCAGCCCCACTCTCACGGGAAACCAATCACTCACAGTATTTCCCACTCTTATACACGCTTTACTATTTACATAAAAACTTTTCATTCCTTTTAGTAACATGTCGTCTAGCCCATACCATCTTAAAACATTCCACAAAGCCTCCCTATCAGTTATATCATATTCTTTCTCTAAATCCATGAATGCCCAAAACACATCCTTACCTTTAGCTAAATACTTTTCACACACCTGTCTCACAGCAAACAAATGATCCACACATCCCCTCCCTCTCCTAAAGCCACATTGCTCATCACCAATCACTCCCTCTGTACCCTCTCTAACTCTCTTAATTAACACTCTACCATACACCTTACCTACAACACTCAACATACTTATACCTCTAAAGCTAGTACATTCATACTTATCACCCTTACCTTTATACAATAGGACCACACAAGCACTTGCCCAGTCAATTGGCACCATACCTTGCACAAAGCACACATTCAACAGTCTTACTAACCAGTCAACAATAGTCGCTCCACCACATTTCAGGCATTCCACAGCACACCCATCCATACCTGCAGCTTTCCCTGTTTTCATCTGCTTTACTGCCTCTTGCACTTCCTCCGTCGTGATCAAAGATTGATTCAACTCTCCCAA
>JAGKTI010031891.1:0-12023 GCA_018397915.1 Birgus latro
TTACTAACCCGAATCGTGGACCAATATACTTTGAAGACAATCACAGTATTACCTGTGTTGTACATAAAAGACGTAGATAAAGATGTTTACAGACTCATTACTGTTTTTGATACCATGATGCGTACTACCCTGATTCCTCCAAGACGAATTCTTTTTACTATTCAAAGACACATTCCTATTCAAACGAGGAGGGGCTCCAAGTGATATAACTACTTCTAGGAGCCCCATATGCTACCAACGGGGGGCTGGTATTTTTGACTTTCTAACGGGCATAGGGAAACGGTAATTCTATTTTTTTATTAAAAATGTAGTTCCTGAAGCTCTGGGCACGGACCGAGGTGTACTCAAGGATGTATATAGTAGCAAGGCAAAGCCGAAGGACACTCTGAAACTGAGAAGTATTACAGCCCTGAAAGGTGTCGCTTGCATGAAAGGAAGACGTAAATGACAGCAAAAACGAAGGCAGAAAATGCGGAGATGTTATAAAAAAGATGTATTTGACCTAGTATAGGTTACCTAGAAGCGTGATTTGATGCTGGTAACATATTTCTTGATGTTGCATCGGGAAGAGATGTAAAACTCATCTCAGCAATTATTCGGCTGCCATATCAGAAACGTTCTTCGTCCTCGCAAAGTCTGGCCCCTCTGCAGGGGGTCACCTTGAGGTGGTGGCGGGGCTTGAAGCGTGGTTGGCGGTGCCACCTACTTTAGGGGCGTGCCTACCTTTGTAGGGTTCGACATTTGTCGGGCTCGTGGACCAAGCACCCCCAGCATCACTAGTGGAGGAGGCCTGCTGGTGATGTTAGTCCCAGCCCGTTTGTCATCTAGGGCTGGACTGTCGCCTCCCCACGTGTTTGCCGTGCGTGGCGTCCCGTAATGCTGGGAGACGGGAGTCCTGGAGGTTGAGCGATGCTGCACGATGCGCCCTGCAGCTAGCAATACACCTCTTTGGTCCCTTTTCTGGCTAGACGGGCGGCATGGTTGGGCCTGACCAGGTCAATCGGCTGGTCATGTGTTGGCTAGGGTCAAGTGGGCACTGGGGGGCCTGGTGGCTCCTATCTTCCTGGAGTCACCTTTGCCCGGGTCCCCCGGTGGTTATCCGCGTATACTCTCCCGTTACCCCTGAGGTCGTCTGTGGCATATGGCCTCCCCTTGTTGGGCTCCGTGGTGGGGGGGGGGCGTGGGGGAATGAAGTTATTTAGATTATTGCTATGAATATTTTTTAAAAACCTGCCTCTCTCCAAGACCTCTGCGCGTCCACTGACTCTCCTCGACCTTCACTCATTGCCACTCTGGAGCCCTTTCAGGTTCCACGTGGGGAATTCGGCCTCCCCTGCCTTGCCTCCTCGGTCTGGTGGCACCCATAACAGAGGTCGCAGGCGGGGGGCAAGAAGTGTACCTGGCCCTCGGGACCCCCAGGTCAGAGATATGAGTGCACTTTTGATTGCTCCTCCTCCTGCACCTTTTACCAAATTCGTAGTTGTGCGTGGCCCTGCTGGAGTGGACCTCAGAAGGTGTGATATTTTTCATATACATCGAGAACTTGTTGCTGCCTGTGGTGCAGCTCCTAAAGTGGTTCCGCAGGCTAATGGCAGTTTGTTGGTAGAGGTGTCTGATGCTTCTCGGAGTGTGGCTGTTCAATCTTTGTCCATGCCCTCGGGTCAGTCTGTCACGTGTTCCCCCCATGCTTCGTTGAATCATTCTCGTGGGGTTGTGTATGCCAAGGAATTGCTAATATACGACGAGGCACACCTTGCTGAAGAATTGTCTGCACAGAAGGTAATCAAGGTTGAGCGAATTAAGAAGATAAATGGTGACCTTGTGCCTACTCCATCCTTAATTGTTACTTTTGATTCATTGAGCCTTCCTGCTGTTCTTGACGCTGCATTGTACCAGTACAGAGTTAGGCCCTATATCCCTATGCCTCGTAGATGTTTCCACTGTCAGCACTTGGGTGATATTGGTCGAACTTGTAGGCGCCTTGCCCTGGGACTTCTAGCAGTGTGTGTGTTGTGTGGGTTCGATGTTCATGAGGGTGTGGAATGCCCTGGTCCCGTATCATGTATCAATTGTGGTGGTGAGCATGCTGCTTCCTCTAAATCCTGTGATCAATACAAAATGGAACATGAAATTTTGTCTCTCAGAGCCACGAAGAGGCTGAGTTGTACTGAAGCTAAGGACCGTGTCATGTCGATGTATGTCCGCCCAGGTGTGTCCTTTGCTTCTATTCTCTCTAAGTCAAAGCCTGCTGTGCACCGTTATGGGGCTCCTGCTCCTTTTGCTGACCCTTCTCCTCGTCCCTTGTCAGATACTGGACATCCTACTCCTCCTCCACGTTATCTCCTAAGGACTCCGGCACCTTTGAAGTCTGCATCTCGTCCGGCTGCTACTCCTGTACCAGCTGCTACTCCTGCACCAGCTGCTACTCCTGTACCGGCTGACACTCCTGTATCTGCTGCTACTCCCGTACTAGCTGCTGATCCTGTATCATCTGCTCGCTTGACTACTGATGTTCAATCTTCTTTACAAAGTACTTCTACAGTTTCTAGTGCATCTAGTTCTGGTGCAGAGATGGAGGTTGTGTCTGCTAACCTCAAACGGGTGAAGAGTGAGGACTCTTTGCATGACTCCCCTCCTTCAAAAGTTCAAAATTCTGTACTCCCTGAGAATTCTGATGGGGCTCTTCACTCGACAACCCAGCCAGTGGCAGCATCTAAGTCAGTGGGTGTTCATGATGGTCTTTCTAAGATTCCGGTCCCTGCCTCTTGCTCAGGTGTGATGGAGTCTGGGGCTTTGGATTCTCAAACAGCTGAATCACTTGCTCCTTCTGATCCGTCACCCAGCAGCCAACCTTTGGATGCTTCAGTTGGGGAGGGTTCAGTTGGCCCCAAGGTGCCAGCTGGACCCCCACGTGGTTGTGTGGACGGGGTGAGTGGGTCTTCCAGGAAGGTCTCTGTGCCTCGGGCTCATTCTGGCGATGGGCGGGACGTGTCTCAGGGTAAGGGTCCTTCCACCCATGGAAACTCTAAATCTTCATTGTCTTCTCGGTTGATGAGGCAGAGCTTCACGCCTAGGAAGAAGGGCTTTCGCACCCTTCCCAACGAGGTTGCTACATAGCCCTTGTGTTTCTTAATTCATAATATTTCATACTAATCAGTATGGCTCAACCAGTAACATTCTGTCTTTAGTGGAATTATAGAGGTACCATGGGAAATTGTGAGGAATTACAGTTATTACTTTCTGCTCTGAGCCCACTCTGTGTCTGTCTCCAGGAGACTATGGTGGGGGATAGACCGTTTCCTTCTATCAGGGGGTATGAGGTCTTCCATGTATCTCCTCCTGGCAATCACAGCGGTGGATGTGCAATTTATGCCGATCTGATATTCCCTTTATTTCCTTTCCAGTCCAGTCTCATCTTCAAGTTTTAGCGGTACAGATGCACGTTGGGAGGTGCTATAACATCTGTTGTCTGTACCTTCCACATTCCGCTCCTGTTATGCGTGATGATCTGGAAACCCTAATCAGACAACTTTCACCCCTTTTTCTACTCCTTGGCGATCTTAATGGACGCCATCCTTTGTGGGGTGACTCACTTTCAAATCCCCAGGGTGATCTTCTTGCCTCTTTGGTTGGGGATTTAGATTTGGTTATCCTAAACGACGGGAGGCCGACCCATTTTCATGTTCAGACTGGCACGTATTCTGTCACTGGCCTCACCATCTCCTCCTCTAATTGTGCCTTGATTTTGCTTGGGAGGTTTTGGATGATCTGCATGGTAGTGATCATTATCCTGGTTTGATCCAGACTACTCGCTCTGTTCCTGCAGCCCGTATGCCACGCTGGTGTCTAGATGGGCTGATTGGTCTCTCTTTGAGGAACTCTGTGTATTTGCCTACAAGGTTACTGATTTTTCAACTATCGATGATGCTGAACGTTATTTTACTAAGACTCCTTTCTCAGCAGGGGTTCATTCCATCCCACGGATATCTGGAGTTTTTTTCTGGAGACCTGTCCCATGGTGGAATGATGACTTCTCTATAGCAAAAGGAGCTTACAAAACAGCTGCTCGTCGGTATTTTGCCAATCGTGATGTTGTTTTTCTAAAAATCCAGTTTCACAAAGCACGTGCTCACTGTGGACGAGCCATGAAGGATGCTCGCTGCAACTCGTGGAGGTCTTATGTTTCTACAGTTACGTCCGATACTCCGATGCCAATGGTGTGAAAAAAGGTGCACAAGATTTCTTGTAGGTTCTCGCCCCCCTCCCCACAGGTGTTATGACTTCAGGGCGATCTTGTGTCTGCACCAGATGTCGTAGCTTCTGCTTTTGCAGATCAGTTTTATGCTGTCTCAAAAAAAAGATCCTTCTAAACCGTGTGCTACATTTCGTAGGAATCAGGAGAGAGTGGGTCTTGACTTTCACTCTCGTGGCGGAGGGCCATATAACTTAGATTTTAGTCTCAGTGAGCTACGTGCTGCTCTCTCAGAGTGTGGTGATGAAATTCCATACGTTCCATACGTTACGCTAAATCATCTGCCGACTGATTCACTTCAGGTTTTATTGTATCTTTTTAAAAGGGTTTGGGGCGAGGGCTCTATTCCCAAGAGTTGGAAGTTGAGTGCTGTCCTCCCCATTCCCAAGCCTGGTAAGGATCATTCCCAGGTTTCCAACTATCGCCCTATTGCTTTAACATCGTGCGTGTGCAAGCTATTTGAAAAGATGGTCAGTATCAGGCTTGTGTGGTTTCTAGAGAAGGGTTGCTTCCTCTCTTCTTCGCAGAGTGGCTTCCGTAAATTCCGATGTACTTCGGACAACCTTATCAGGCTCAAGGCATCGATCTGTGAAGCTTTTCCCTCCAAGCAACATCTTGTGGCTGTGTTCTTTGATCTTGAGAAGGCACTACCTGGCGCCATGGTATCCTCCAGCAACTTCATGCTTTTGGTTTACATGGTCAACTGCCTTTGCTACTTGAAGACTTCCCGACTGATCATGTATTTCGGGTCTGTGTGGGTTCTACCCTCTCCGTGCCACTGTGCCAGGAGGAAGGTGTCCCACAGGGGAGTGTCTTAAGTGTCTCCCTGTTTGCAGTGGCCATCAATGGTATCATCACTGTAGGATGAGAGGTGTACACCCAGACCCTGATCTCCATCTTTGTGGCAGGAGACTCTGTTGTATGGCAGAGACTAAATTCTTGGGCCTGATGTTTGACCGCCATATGACCTGTATGAAGGCTCTCAGTCTGTTGAGGGTTCTGTCCCATACCTCTTGGGGTGGTGATCGGAGAACACTCTTGCATCTGTTTCAGGCTTTTGTAACATCCAAGCTCTCATATGGCTGTGAAGTCTATTCCTCCGCTACAGAGTCCAGACTAAAAACTCTAGATGCTGTGTATCATGCTGGTCTTCGCCTTGCAACTGGCGCTTTTCGATCATCTCTGATTCCCAGCTTCTTGGTGGAGGCTGGTGTGCTTCCCTTAGGTCTGCTGCTTCAGTCTGTTGCAGCACGATGTTTGCTCCAAATTCATCGCCTTCCAGATTCACTTGTCGTGAGTGTGTGATGCGACAGTCTTGTTTTTTGTATTATCATAGGCACCCTCGCGTGCCTCATCCGTTTGGCTATAGGGTTCAGGATATCATGGAGGAGTTTGGTTTGTCGGCAGTAACTGTCAGTCCGGTTCGGATCCCGAGGGTTGCGCCATGGATCTTGGCCGAGGTAACTTTCTGTAGGTCTTTGGCGGGCCCAAAAGATTCTGTTGTTCCTCAGTCCCTTTTACAGCTATTTTTAGAACATACTTCTAGACATGATGGTTCAGTGCCTGTGTATACTGATGGCTCTAAATCCGCCTCTGGTGTTGGTTTTAGAGTGGTATTTCCCAACTTTCACCGTGTACGTAGTCTTCCATTGGCTGCCTCAGTTTTTACTGCAGAGTTTTCAGTTATTGTTTTAGCCCTGAATTTGGTGTTTGTTCACCGAGACAATCATTTTACTACTTTTAGCGACTCTCAAGGGGCACTTATGGCCCTGGACTATTTTATCTCCTCCCATCCTCTAGTTTTAGCTATCTTGGAGTGGCTCTTCCTCATTCGTCGTCGGGGGAAGAGAGTGGATTTCTGCTGGGTTCCCGCACATGTCGGTGTGGTGGGCAATGAAAGTGCAGATACACTGGCCAAAGCTGCGGCTTCTTAAACAGCCTTCATCCGACTATCCGCTCCCTGCTTCTGATATAACATCTTGCTTCTGGTCCAGAATTCATACGTGCTGCCAGAGACACTGGGATGGTGTTGCTCATAATAAACTAAAAGAAATCTTTCAGATGGTGATTGTGCCAAGGGTTCTCCCTTCCCCGCCACGGCATTTAGAGGTGGCTCTTGCTAGGCTTCGCATTGGTCACTCTCGGCTTACACATGGGTTCCTCATGAATGGTGAGACTCAACCGTACTGTGATGATTGCCTTGTTCCCCTTACTGTCTGTCACTTGCTGGTCGAGTGTCCAAGTTTGGGGGCCTATGTCAGCGATTCCTCCACAGGCATATAAGGACAGATGGTGCCTACTGTCTCTCTTCGATGCTTGGTGGAGCCTCTAGCAATTTTACTGATGTTTTTAGTTTTCTTCAGGAGGCGGGCCTCCTTCCACTTTTATAACTAATTGTTATTTTATTCTCTATTCTTTTATAAGTTTCCATGTTTTATTCCTAGTAACAGTTATTAACTTTATTTTGAGTATTCAAGTTTTATTTGCTGCATCTTTTAGCTTATTGTCCAGCGGCATGTGACCCTGGCAGTTGCGCTGTCAGATTTTGATACAGTCAATCAATCAATCGCAAAGTCTGGATGATAGAATCATCAATTCCCAATCGGTACAGAGATGACATGGAGTCCTAACGGACTCAGGTTCAAATCCCCACTGGGGCAGGGAACAGTTTAAGGATTTGAATTTCATTTAATCATGCTTTACTAATCTACCAGAAGACCCGCCAACATGTAAAAATACCCCCGCCAGTACCAATACAATAGTCCTGTATGAGACAGCCCTAGCATGTATTCAATATGGACAGTGGGTGTTAGCGCCGAAGTTGTGACATGTAGAGGCGTATGGTAAGTAGGAGGTCTGCTGGGCCTTGATAGTAGGCTGTGAAACCTATGCCCAGAGTTGGACACATTAAAAAAAAAATGCTCCGAAGCAGGATGTGGATGTTCCACCCATACATTCAGGGCTTCTAAAAAAAAAAAAAAAAAAAAAAAAAAAGATAAATATGAAGAATTTCACATACCTACTGTAGAGCTGATGGGTCATTCACTGATATGAGCACTCTAGACCTCAAGTTAAAATTGCAAGCTACAAAAGCAGACAGGACTTCCATACTCGTAGAAGATGATAAGATGATGTTAGTGAATGCAATATTACATACACTATTTGAATCTACATCTGTGTTTTTAAATGGGATTCAGGTTGAATAACTCTATGTATAATTATGCGCTGTTTATAAAGTTGCTCGCAACATTTTGTCCCTTCAAAGTATGTACTATTGGTAAAAATTATTTACTTCATGATGAAAATGATAGCGGGATAGGAGATACTTATACTTAACCCGCCGAGTCCCATCGACGTACGGTGTACGTCGCTACTTTATTTCCGCGGACACACCCAACGACATACATCAAAAGTCACGCAATTGCAAGGGCCATAATGTGCACATTTGTCAACATTCGCGGGTGATTTTTGGTAGGCGTATGTGGGAGACCTTCCTCTACCTGCTGTCAAGTGGGGATCTTGCCTGGCCCCTCCTAACCCTCCCTTCCCCCCTCCCCCCACACTGGGCAATTCACCTGTTAGCAGCAACCTAGCCAGTAAAGGTATGTTGCCCCACGGTCTCTCTAATGACGAAATTCACGGTGAAAGTGATTCCTGAGGTGGAGGACAAAGAAACAAAGAAGCTAGAGGTAGAAACAAACAGAAGTGATGAGGTGGTAATTTCATAAAGGAAGGTGCCATATACTGGGGTTTTGGGTGAGTGAACAATGCTTATAAACGCCTATATTATTATGTGAAAACCATTATAGTCTTTTACTGCACATAAATTCGTACCAAATAAATGAAATAAATAGGTAATTTAAAGTGGCTTGAATTAGTCAACCCTTCCATAGTTCGTTTTCTTAGCCAGGTACCCTGAAAAAGAAGGAAAACGTAAGGTTGAGTGACACCTGTATCAACATTTTTTACCTCAGGATCGCGATTTCACTATGAATTTTCGATGTTTCTCACCAAAAGCGAAGGTTTCAGCCAAAAAACAAAAAGTCGAAAATCGGTCGAGATCTTGGGGTAGGCTGGGTAAAAAGCCGGTCGGGACTCGGCGGGTTAAAACTATTTCGTTGGTCTCAGTGATCAGGGAAAAAGGTTTCTTGTTCTGACTAAGGAACATGGACTGCAACTATGTAGCCCACTACTGATACACATAAATGGGTTGGATGGATATTTATTTGATAATGTTGACGTTAAAATGCAACTTGAATTTGCTAATCCGAGTTTTATCATCGATACTCATCAAGATGGGGGCAACATAAAGGTCCAATCTGTGTAAACTATGAGTTACTCGTGTGTTTCCTCAGCTGGCAAATACAGCTGCACTTAATGCTTCGTTATCTGATCCATGCTCGTTTGTGGATTATGTGTATAAAAACAAGTGGTAAAATCATACGTCATTGCTCAAAATCAAATTTCAATTACTGTTGACAACCCTTGGGGGAACTGTATTCCAAGCAAGCTGTATTTGTGCATAGTTGATAAGGGGGCTTATGTCGTAACTCTAAATATTAGTAAACTCTAGCATATATAACTTGTATATTATAGGAGGCTAGAGAGAGTGAGAGAGAGATAAGGAAGTGGAGATATTGCAAGGTGTTACCTGACCAGTCCAGGAAGTGGCAAACTTTACACTTTCTACCGTGGGAAGCTGACACATACACATATACATACACACATAGAGTGTTCTAGAAGGTTCTGGGACACGCATAGTCCACGTGATGAGGCTTTCCTTTGATCAGAGGGAAAGGACGAGATTCAGATTTACAAGAGAGAGCAGGGAGAGAGGAAGAAGGAGTGAAGAGCACGGTGGGAGACAGCGGGCAGGCTCGCGACAGTTAACCAGCTCTAGACACTCTCTCGTGTGAGATAGAGTTAGCATTGAGAATAAAACTGCAAGCAACCCAAATTTCATCCTTAACTCTTCCCATCGTTGACAACAAGTGAACTGAGGTTATATCTACAACTCCACAAATTATAGACCTACAACCGCCTTGGCTGCGGCTACAACATTGTTGGCAAGCGGTAAAAACGAACCAAGTACAATAAATCACGCCTTCCGAACAACGCCTACAACATTTGGTGTGCAGCGGTAACTACGAACCCTCCACGCCTTACGAATTTACAGTATATTAGCTATGTTCATCGATATACGCAACAGACTTTTCTCCTCAACCGCTACAACGGTAAACTACAACATTTGGTGTGCAGCAGTAACTACGAGCTCAATACATCACTTACATTGGCAACAGCGGTAACTACAAGCCGACTACGTATACTACAGTAAAGTACGATCCAACGCCTACCAGCTAACAAGTCTACGAGTCTATCAGCCTAAAAATCAAGAAGTCTACGAGTTTACATTCTCAAAACTGATAAAGAAGCAACGCTACAAAAGAAGAAACGAGATAACAAGACGACTCATAACTCATAACTATCACCGCCTCACAAGCCGACTCACAGCTCAACACCCCACCCTCAATTACAACCCTACCCTCTATCACAAACCTTACAACCCCCACATTCTCTCTCCCGCCACCTTCTCTCTCCGTCTCGCTGATGTAGAGGTGACCAAGTCAAGCCGAGACAGCACCGCACAACCCAGCACCTCACTCACAACTGTTACTCACCACTGTTACTCAGTACTAATACTCATTTACCTCGTACACTGAATGACGGGATAAATCGACGTTGTTTGGTGAGGTGAATGTCAAGAAAGGAGAGGTCGATGAACCCTTCAGTGAACCCTGGAGATTTCCTTCAATCCTGATCAATCAACAAGCAAGTAAACAATAAGAAGCGAGTATACGGCAAGAAAAACGAGTTACATATGAGGAAGAAACAACCAAACCCCAACCTACCCTACTTCAGCGCAAAAGGGCGAGTACAACTTTCACCCCACAACTCACAAACCCCCACCAAACCCCACTTAATCCCCAACCACCCTACGTCACCAGCCACCACATTAACGCAGAGCTGACAAGGTCAAGACGAGGCAGAACACCAGAGCTCTCACTCACCACTCATCTTACTCATCGTTACTCATCTTACTCATCGTTACTCAGTTCCCCACCACGGCTGCCAGATTGAAAAGTCGCTGACCTAAGGTTTTGCTGAGACAAGATCAACACACCGCGCCAGGCGACCCGTGGGTAACACCACCACCTTCACCATCACTATCACCGTTTCCCACCACGGTCAAAATTAGTGAGTTACACAGTTACTTCATTTCTACAATAAACAGTGATAGACAAAAATCTTCTGCACAAACAACTATATTATCTCCATCACTACGCGCTTGTACCAACAACAACATTTATATACTGTATATTTTCATTCATTTATTATACCATTAATTTACTCCCAACGAGTGCTACATTTATACATACATAAAACACCATCAGTCTGCAAGTGAAAAATGAAATACACCATCACATTAACCCAGTAAATGATTAACAGAAAATTAACAAACAGTTATTAACTAAAACTATCGATTGTGCCCAGACAAATTACATTATAAGGAAAAGCAGGAAACGAAAAGAAGCAAACAAAATGGCAACAACGAATGACGTTAACAAGAATGGACATGATCTTTCATACAACTCTGATAATAAAGACTTTCACACAATGCTTACGCGTACATTGCCACATACACAACCCAGCACAGATACAAAAGGAACAACAAGTGAATGTACATAGATAATTTTATTTATAAGTTAAATTTTTATATAAAATAAAATAAGTGGTTATATGGTCACATAATGTTAAAAAAGGGTCCCAACGATTAGCCATCAATTATACAACCTCGGACACCACCGAAAAAAACAAACACGAATGATGAAAATAAAAATAATGAAAAAATCAATTATGATCACATACCAAAAAATAAAAGTAGGTGCAACTGTTATTATATACAGTATGTCTGTATGTTTATGTATATGTATGAACTACTTCTATATGTGAAGCAACGAACAAAGCTATTGCCTCCGAGAGACAGTTGCAAGGTACACTATCACTATCGACGACTGCATCATGACTGCATTCGCTACGATTATGAAACTTATAATATTACTATAGCAAGTGTTATACATGACTTATTCATAATACAACTAATTGCTGTACCATGTTACTGAGTTACTACAATTGTAATTATGCATGTGCACATTTTCGATGTCGTAACTTACTACGTATCATACAATGTGATTGTACAATACTACAATACTACTGCAGTTAATAAAATTCCTACAATATTAGTGCAGTTATTACAATACTACTTCAACTAACTACAATTCCTACAATATTAGTGCAGTTACTACACTATTAGTTATAAACGCTAACATTATTTTTTTTTTATGTGTCCGACTCTGGGCATAGGCTTTACAGCCTGCTATCGAGGCCCAGCAGTCCTCCTACATACCATACACCTCTACATGTCACCACTTCGGCGCTAACACCCACCGTCCATATTGAATACATGCTAGGGCTGTCTCATACAGGACTGGTGTGTTGGTATTAGCGGGGTTATTTTTACGACATGTCGGCGGGTCTTCTGGTAGATCAGTAAAGCCTGATTTAATGAAATTCAAATCCTTAAACTGTTCCCTGCCCCAGCGAGGATTCGAACCTGGGTCCCTCGGGACTGCAAGCCAACTCTCTACCGATCGAGAGATGGAAGGGTGCAAGGAATAAATGTGTTGGGTGAGTTGAATGATTCTTTGATCAC